>CAUJRU010000938.1:0-256020 GCA_963277665.1 Viscum album
ATAATATATGTATTCATTTAGTTCTTATATTATTGACTAAATGGATGATGTCTTCGGTTATTTACCTTTCTATATTGATTATGCCTTATCTTATTTTGAGAGTCAAGTTATTTAAATGATATCTGTGTTTAGTTATTTACGTTTCCATGATAATTATTATTATTGATTTATGATATATTCTACTATAATTTTCCATTATTGAGTATTTGAGCTCACCCTTATTTTTTTCTTTCCCCATTATATGAATAAGAATTCTCAAAATGAGTTTTCAAGGATGTAGTTAATTTTTGTTTGTTATTTATCAGGTTTTATTTTATATTCCCAATGTAAAATTCATATCATGTATGTATTCCATCCTTAAAGACTACTGAACAGATAGGTCCATCAGGATTGGACCATCTGTATCTATGTCAATGTAATAATGTAATACACTAGTTCTGGGTTATTGGGGTGAGGGTCACTTCAAGGTCTTCCATAGATGTGTGTACTCTTATTACTATGGTGTATTCCATCACATCATTAGTCACCCACTAAAACTTTTAGGGAATAATTTGGTTTTTCAGCATGGGTAGTTCTATAGATTGATCAATGGTACCACATTGATGGCCAAAGAATGAACTTCTCCCTCTTCGGATGAGTTGGATTTAATAAGGATCTATATCCCCTTCAATTTTTCTAGAGATAATGTGCACTATAAAAACTATGAATTTAGCCATGTTTTCTGAAAACATGGATTAATATTAATTTCTCAAAATTTTAGCGATGTTTTACAACATCTATAGTTAGATTTGTTTCAAAACAATTCTAATATAGAGATATTTTAAAATGATAATAAATTTTACACATTTCAAGATGTAGTTAATTAATCAAATTTTAAAATAATGATAATTTAGTCTTGTTTTAAAACGTCTCTAATTATCCACATTCTAAAACATGTTTAATAAGAATATTTTTTATTTTAATTCTGTTTTAAAAGTGAAAAATATTAAATAAAATGTTAAATTTTATTTTTATATATATTTACTATATTAATATAATTATTAATAATAACTAAAAATTTATTAAAAATATATATGTAATAATATAAAAAATTACTAATTTTGTATATTAATATATATATATATATACACATAGATATAAATTAATATATATGTATAGATATATATTTTTATATAAGTATATGTATTTATATATGTATATATATACATATATTAATCTATAATATATATATACACATATATTAACACAAATGAAAATTTGTATATATGTATACATTTATATACAGGTAATTATCTAAATTAACCATGTTATATATGTGTGTGTTTGAATTTATATATGTCAGTTGTGGCGGGCCGTGTAGGGGGTGTAAAAAATTATTAAATAAGAACCTTCCAATGGAAACATTATGACATATTATTGAAAAAAATCCTACTTGAATAATTATTTAATTATAGAAATTGAAATTACATATATTTTTTGTCATTTACCAACCTTTATAAAAAATTAGGTAAATAGTGTGTAGGAAAAATTAAAGTACATAAGGGTGTTTACAAACATAGCTAACTAGTGGTATTTATAAATGCAGGGAATTCAGCAAAGTTTTTAAAAGTAGATAATTTAGTATAATTTATAAATGCATCAAATTTAGATGCGTTCAAAAACATGTATAAATTATCTGTGTTTATAAAGGTGGCTAAATTATATATACCCATTTTACAAGTATTTTATAAAACACTATTAAATGGTTTATAAATACTCATAAATGCAGATAAACCCAAAACCAAAATGGGGTTAAATTAAATTTTTTTAGTGGTGGTATATTTAAAGGAATAATAGTGTGGTATTAATTAATACTTCTGATTCATTAACACACCATCGGGTTTCCCTTGAGATTCATTATACCACTAGCTATCAACTTTAGGAATTGTGAACTCTTTATTTATTTTTTTGCTTTCCTATTTTCTCATGCGGTATATTGAGAAAGGGATATATTGGCCTTTACTAATATCTTTCTTTATTCCTTAATAATTTTTTTTATAGAGAAAAAATATATAATCTTTAATTTTCATTTATACCTCCCCAATCCTGCACTCACACGTCTGATTCTTAGAACACTTTCTTTTAAAAACATGCTTCGATATAAAGCGTGATGATCCAAGAAAAACATATCTTTATTTTAAATCATTTCCCGAGGATAAATATTACATCTCACAATAAAAACACAATACAAATACTTAAATGATTAGTTTCATTGAAGATATAATATATAAACAACATATTTTATGATAATTATGAACATTTCTCCATAAATGATCCACACTAGACTCCCTTATAGACTTATCATAAGTTATACATAACATTATAACCAGGGGAATGGAAACATAAGAAATGAGTGATCTAAAAATTAGATAAGGGAAAAATTATCGTTATTTCATCGAGATATTTATAATAATCATATTATAAAACATGTGTAATAGATAAATATAATACTAATGAGTGCATGAAATAATTATTGTTTTTCATAATTCATGATAGTGGAGTATGTGATATCAAATGTACACACATATACCATCACATACGAGTGTGAGATAAGAATATAAATAAGGAATATTATAATGATTTCATATTTTAATTAAATCATAAATATGTAGAAATAAAATAGAACATTACATCATAGGAATATGTCAAGTCTCACTGCCAATAACGTCATATAATAGTGGAAAGAGTCCAATGGTGGACTAGGTTTGCTTTATCTTCCAAATAACATAATGGAAAGAGTAACAAGGTGACTTAAATTCACTCATAATTCCCATAAAAAAG
The DNA here is from genome assembly GCA_963277665.1 of Viscum album. Lineage (NCBI taxonomy): Eukaryota > Viridiplantae > Streptophyta > Magnoliopsida > Santalales > Viscaceae > Viscum > Viscum album. Next base: position 2,821 of record CAUJRU010000938.1, read on the forward strand.
ATTTTAGAATCATATTGTGGATTGGGTTTACTCCCAATTCCCAAAAACGTAGTGAATAGACTCATGCATTGTATTTGGTTCACTCACCATTCCTATAATCATAGTGGAAAATGTCACATGGTGGATTGGTTTAAATCCTCGGTGCTTTTCATATTATCTCATGAGATGGAAACATTACCCAATTCATTAAATTTGTAATAGTATTCACTATTTATAATAACAATATTCAATTGATTATGTGTTCTATAAGAGGAAAAATTCGTATATATCATAATCCTGATAAAACCCATGAAAAGGAAGTGGATTTCATATTAATATCTAAAAAAATAATTAAAGTCTACATAAAAAAGATTTCCCTAAAAAATAATGAATTTAATAATTTTTATGTTCATTTTTAAAATTGAAACATAGTTCTTGAACATTAAGTTCCTATATATGAAAATTTATGAGAAATATCAAAGAAGTAAGAATAAAAAAATCTACAAAGACGATTCCTAATAAAATGAGTAAAGTGACTATTAAAAATGGATATTGGTTTTTATTTTCAATTAATATATAATATAACTAAGTAGATTTTTAAATAAAATAATCATGGTTTTTATAAACTATTCATGGATTAAATCATTTTGTGGAGGTGGTACAGGACATTAAACAAGTAATTTGCATGTTTCCATAATTCAGGTTTACTTAAAAGAGAGAATTGTGAAGGGAACATGAAACATATATGATCAAAAAATATGATAGGCAATGTAAAATTGAAATATATATATATATATATATATCATATAAAAATGTGGATGAATTTTATGAGAATAATTTAGCGTAAAGTGTATAAAAGAAAGAGATAATGTAACCCAAAGCTATGGAACATGGGGATTGAGAAGAACCCTTTTTATGTTTTAATATAAATTTTTTGAAACCCCCATTGTTAATAGTTTAATGAAAATATCTATTGAAAATGTATAAGTATAAATATTTGGATCACATGAGCTAAAACATATTTGGATTCAAAATTAGGAATGTCGGACATTAGTGTGAAGGGAAAATATGGATATTTTGGTGAAAAATATAGTAGATACGATGAGTAGTAATCCTAAAAATGTCCTCAATTTTTAGAATAAATCAGATATAGAATATTTAATTCCTTCAAAAAAGTGACTAACAAAATGGAAAAAGAGAGGTGACTATATTTAATAGATAAATGAAAGATAGCGGGATCTTTGAAAATAATATTCTATAAAGATATACCAATACCCAAATTAAAATAAATATTGAGTCAAAAACCACTAATGACTTTATTATCATTAAAATAAAAAACCATAATAGTAGAAAATGAGATGGAATTTTAGATTTCTCATATTTTATGAAAATATTGATAAAAAGAGGTTCACTGGAATGTTTAATTATTTTTAATGTGACAAGCGGAGAATACAAATCATATCTAAATAGATCAAAAATTTGATGTGGAAATTCTTACATCGGGTCTTGATTAATTTTTTGTGTGACACCGACATCCAAAATAACCCAATTTTTTTATTAACAACTTTGTTAGGAAATATTTCCATCCATATTTCACTATATAAGGTCTATTTATTATCATATTTTTCCTATTTATTAAATAGTTTTTTGGATATAGTAAATGCTTGAGGTGGTTTGATAGATTTCTCTGAAACTATATCTATATATTTATTTTGGGAAAATGTGTTGAAACATTTATTCATAATACACATAATTGTAGATATGTATATTTTTCATTATTCTATTATAAAAAAATTTATAATATTCTATAGTTTTTCCCAAAAAGGACTCAAATTAAGAATGGTTCCTTATTATGTTCATTTAAGTCCATTAAGATTACTATAACCATTTATTATTGATATCACTTATAGAATATAAAATACTATCTTTCTAATAAACTTATAGTTTCACAAGTATAAATGTTTTTAATTAAATAAATTTTTATAGCTAACCAATGTAGGTGGTGAAGAAAAATATAAAACACTATTCATAAAGCTGGTAGTCTGTACGTACGGATGAAAACATTTTAATTTTTCAATATTTTTAGAATAGGGGAGAAATTTGATATTATATATGTATAATAAAATTGAAAAATATTAACAACACTAATGTTATAAATCATTAACATGTTGAATAGTTTTTATGGAATATAATAATAAAATGACAAAGAGAGTTTGGTAGATAACATTACCAATCCTATTGGATACACTCCCTTAGGTAACAAATTAGAGCTCCATATTTTGGTGTTTTGAAGAGAATAAGGTTCCAAGGATATGGGGAGAGAGATGAAGATATATTAGGCTAGTGTTTTATTAGATAAAAATATTTTTAATTGGAAGATAAATCGTGGTGAAAACGATTTGCTTTTCAAATTGAAGAAGATAGTATTTCTGTAATTTCTCATTACATTACAAAAACATCATGATATTAATCAATTTTTGAAGCTCTCCAAAATAGAAAAAATAAATTGGGAGATGATGTGAACTCCAAAATTTTTCCATTATTACTATTTTCCTTGTTTTAAATTTTTTTAGTCTGTTAACAAAACATTTTTTCACTTTTTCCTTTCTGGTATTTACTTTGACAACTAGTTTTCTCCCAATTTACTAAAATTTTACTAAATATATAATATAACCCATATAATTAAATTTTTATGTTAAAAAAATTATACTCATTTGATCTAAATTAATTTCAAAATATGGGAAAATTATTTTTTATGTTAAAACATACACTAAATATAAAACCATATTTTCTATAGAAAATGTTTTTCGAACCATTAAGTGTTATTAATATTATATGAAATTCATTACTAATTAAATTAGTGATGATATATTTATATATTTGTGAAAACATAATACCAGATCAATAATAAAAAATTTACCAATTTCAATTATTAGTTAAAAAATACACAACATTAAAAAAATTATTCTTTAGAAATAAACATTTCACCATTATCACGGTCATTAACTTTAATCTGAGTATTCATAAAATTATGCATAAAAGTTAAATTGACCTTATTAAATAATACTAATATTGTGATATACAATATTAAATCCAAAATTTTATATTTAATTTATACAAGTGGTGAGAACTAATTTTTAATGTAAGAGAATAAAAATAGTTTTATAGTAAAATATTTCATAAGGTTCCAAAATGTAAATCATGGGTTTTAAAAATGAAACATAATATTTTTAAAGAGTTTATTTTACATTAAATATATATAATTTTCATAAAAAAATGTTTCAATAAAACTTTTTTCATTCTCATATTATGAAAATTTCCTAAAATTTACGGTATTGAAATTTTTTGATTTTTCCCCTATTCTCCAAAAAAAAAAATTTAAAAAAATCACAGAAACTGCTCATGTGATAATTTTTGACATGTTGAATTCAAAAATTAAATTAATTTTTCAAATTAAAAATTATAAAATTAAAAATTTTATATTTTAAATCATAATAACAATATATAATGGAAAACTACTCTTAATAAAAAATGATCATTTAAAACATTAAGTGTTATTAATCCAAATTTATATGAATTTATAATTAATTTAATACATTTTTATTTAAAATATGATTCAATATACTAAATTTTTTGTAATATTTATATAATAATTCATGTATATTTTAGTTCATTATTGTGGGTGAAACACATTATTAGTATAATATTTTTAAGGAAATTTATATAGTAAAATATTGGGGAACTACATTCTCCAAATATAAATAAATTTTTTCATACCAATTTTTATTATTACTTACTGAGTAAAATATCTAGTGGATTCTAAAATAGTAATGTGACATAGGATATAATTTTTATATACATATAATCCTTCCAAACATAGAAAATAAATCATTTTACCTTCGAATAGTTCAATCCTAAGGGAAGGATAATAAGACATGAATGATTAATAATTAGAGAAAAACTTGTAAGAGATTCATATACATTAGATACAATAATGAACACAATTAGTGTTTTTATTTGAAATTAAATAGATAATAATTGGTGAAAATATTCATGTTATGAGACTTTCAAAAATCTACAGTGAAGATTAAGTGCACCTAGCACAACTTAATTATCATTATCAACTTCAATAGTATTTTTTCCATAGGTAATTCCATGTTCCTATGGTCTAATAGTTTTTTTGTATAAATTTTCATGTTAATCCTCTGGATTATTTCATTAGTTTTTATAGTTCAGGATTTCATCACCTCTAAAACATTGAATTTCTTGTGGATCCTTAGGAAGAACTTTTTTTCCCTATCATGATAACTAATATTTTATTTTTTTCAATAAATATTTGGAAAATTCCATCCTTTACCATAGGTGAATCATATTTTAGTTCCATTGATGCATTCCCCAAGGTGCCTCTACCCACATTGATTACATTAAAGAAAATTGAATACGCATTCCATCATCATCTTAGTCGACTGATCTTTTATAAAACTGAATTATTATCTTCTTTTCCACATTCAGAGTCTTATAAAGATTAAGTTGTTAATAATCACTTGAGATATTTTGGAGATCATTATAATAATATTTTTCAAGACCAACCATTATCCAATTTGGTTCGTCATTATGACAATTACAGCTTTTTCCATCACATCCATTATTAACATGTTTACTTCAAGATTCAATAATTTATAAAACCAAAAGTGATTAATGTTAGTAATCGATCACTAACACCATGAGAGTACTATTGTATGATAATTATATTGAAATTTTACACATAAAATTTAATAATTATTTATCACCATAATTATAGCTTTCAGTTCAACCTAAATCACTCTCACGTCTATCTATGATTCCTTAAATTGATATATCTTACAATAAAAATCCTAATTTATAAACATAATAAATCCTTTGTAAATGAATTTAAATAGAATATTATTTACCAATTCATTACCCCAAGGATTGTCCAGACATGTTAGCAATCATAGGTGAACTCATTATACACCGTGTTAAGAATGATTTGATAGTCAAGTGACCTTTTTAGGGTATTTACCCTTAAGATCATATGTTCTAGATCTACATCAATTTTCTAATGTCGATACAAGGACATAATGTCTATGAAACCAAAAAAATTACATTTTAAAAAAATTTAGGATGTTACCCTATACATAGACTTATCCCTTAGAATTATCCTTAGTATTTTCACTAGTATTGTCTAATCTTAATCCCAAAAAAATATAGAACTATTCCTCAAAATTAACTAAACCCTTTATCTACTAGAATCTATAACAACCCATACTCATGCTCCAAGGTATAGTTCTAAAAACACATTCATTAAAAACTATATTTAATATATAGTCAAATGAACCAAGCTAAACATACCTTTATATTACATCATTTCTATAGGATAAACATTATAGATTAGAATGATCACACAATCCCAAGAACATAATTTTTAGTGTTTTTTTATTAGATACATAAACAATATATTTTATGATACATGTGAGCATTTCTCTATATTAGATCCACACCAGCCTCTATTAAATATTGTCATATGTTATGTTAATCTTAATGACTTGGGAATTGGATATATAAAAAAGGGGTTCTCTTAAACACTAAGTTGGTAAAATTGTCAACATGGCATCAAGGGTAATATCATAAAAATATGAGAAATAATGAACAAGGGATAAATATATTATTAAAATGAATAAAGAACAATAAGAGTTATCCATAACTCGTGAAATAAAATTATGTAATCTCAAATGTTCAAATATATACCATATTATAAGTGTGTGAGAAAATAATGGAAACACTACTTCAGAGAATGATATCATAATTTCATGGATTCATAAATATATGGAAACAATATAGAACATATCATCATTATCATAAGATAATGGATAGAGTCCCACAGTTGAATAATTTCACTCCCCATTCCCATAAATAGAGTAGAAAGTGTCCCATAGTGGATTAAGTTCACACCAAAATTCATTTCATATTATCATATGAAATTGAAACATTACCCATTTTATTTCACTTCTATTAAGTCCAAATCATTATATTCAAAAAATACTCATGTATACATGTTCTATAAGAGTAAAAGAAACCATACCTACATCATAATCATGATAAAGTCAATTTGGAGGATGTTGGTTCCATAGTCTTATACCAAAAAATAACCAATACTATAATATAAGGATTCCTCGGAAAAAATGAATTAAATTTTATGGGATGCCAATATTTGAAAGGAAATTATGTCTTGATAATTTAGTTCAAATGTAGAAAAAATAAAACAAATTATTAGAGAAATAAGAATAAATTTCTGCCACTTATGTGATGCTTTATGAATCGAGTAAAATGTATTATAAAGAAGAAATAGGATTATTAATCTCCAATAGAGTAAATTCAATCTAGGGTGATTTTTAATAAAATAATATGGTTTTATAAAATATATATTAATGGATAAAAATATTTTATGGAGGTTTTACATGACATGAAATAAGAAATTTGGATGATCCCTTAAATCTAGTTTACATAAAATAGAGAACAGTGGATTGAAATTAAACATTTATTATCCCCAGCAAGTAAATGAAATATAATATTGGTACTGATATAAGTAACATATAAATATAATTTGGATGAGTTACATGACAATAATATATATTAAATAGGAGAAAATAAAATAGAATGTGTAACCTAGATGAAATGAGAGGGGATTAAAGATACTATTATATGTTTTAAGATACATTTTTTTTGAACCACATCATTAAAATGATTATAAGACTTTCTTCTAAAAAAATTTAAGTAGAAATATGATAATTTTAATACTCAAGATTAAATTATATAAGTGAGAATTTTTATAGATGGTTCCCTAGAACCAAATTTTGTGTACTTTATGATAACCTATATTCATTATTTTTAATATTAATAATCTTTTTATCACACCATGACTATTCTTCTACGTAACATAGTATGTGATAATGTCTTAAGAGTACCTATCACACTAAAAGGTAATTGTAGTTCCCCACTATGATCAGAACCCAAAGTATCCATGATATTATTCTTAAATATGCGTCTTATGTATGGATGAAATCATCTGAGAGGATCAAATGATACAAGCTAGTAGGGGTGGATAATAATAGGACTTTGAGGCACATTCTCATGTTATACACCCTTAGTAATATATAGTGTAAGATATTAGAGGAAATAGACCCACTATAAAAAAATCCACATTTATTCTGTCACTAGATGTTCCAATTTTTGGACATGAGTATTTATACTTAGACATTAATATTATTATTATTGAGCATTATAAGTAACGTACTTTGACATATTGATGATAAACATAATGACTTATGTTCATGCTGAGGTATGATATTTTGGGTGTTTCAAAAGTAACACTTAATTAATGAATAATGATATAATTTATTTTTCCCTTCTGTTCTATAATGGAAGTTGATATCTCAATCCATTTTATGAAAATTATATAGCCTAAATAAATCCATGTCCATGGTGTTTTATAGGAATGGTTGATTTTTAGAAAACTCAATGAAAGATACATCAAGCATATAGGTTGATGGTACCAACATGAATCCCACTTTATAATAGATAACATGACAAATGGATTATATTACACAGTTTATTCCTTATGAGATAATATTTTATTACGAAATTAACTTCATTCTTAGTGGGATATTTAGCATGTTTCTAGATGTTAACCTTGTACTTTATGATAGTTCACTTAATTCCACTAAGGAATATGCCTACTAGGTCACACACTACGTGTATCCAGAATCTTAGTTAAATAAAATATGATTATTTATTATTCAACAACTAGAATAAGTATAATTAGAAAACATGATTTAATAATTATTCATATTTTGTTGATTTAATAAATTACTTAACTAGTTATTTGAGAGAATATTATATGAGTAAACTAATTAAAAAATATTTATTTACTATTTATTTATTATAATATTTTGTTATTTTTTAGAAAATAATATAGTGAAATTTATTTATGAAATAAATAGTAATTATTCAAGGACTAATAAATATTATGGAGTAATGGTGGACCAAGTTTAATGGTCTGAAGATAAATAATTTATATTAAATATTATTTTAATAAATAATATATAATTTAATTAACAAGTTTAGTGCATATCATGAAATAAAATTATTATTTTTATTTGTATTATAGATATGGGTTTCTGTAGGGATTACAAAAATTGTAAGGGCGTATGTGTAATTATAATTTTCAAACCATATCGGTTCATAAACCAAAATATATTATTTTGTTAGGGGAACCAATTCTTTTATTGTGCACAAAAAAAATCAATAGATAATCTTCTCAAATCCATAGAGATCTCCCACTCTGAGAATCCTCTACAGAATAGAGAGTGATCCTCCTCCACTACCACTCTCATGTATAGAGAGATTGAAGAGAAACCTTACACTATGTGACACTTGTGGTGAAAAAATGGTGGAAACTATAAGTGTTAGGATCCCTCATGCTATTATTCGAATATTCCTATGGTGATGTTAGGATGTCCATGGAACATGTGTGGATAACCACTAGAGTGAATATAATACTTATTCATATAATTAAATGATCATATGATGTAGAGACGTTGTCATATTCATCAATTATGAAAAAAATTATCACAAGTTAATTATTTATTTTCTTAAATTATTTATAAATAATATGTGATAATCCAATGATTAGGATCCATCGTTTATCTATTTTCTATATTTCTTTTATTCAATTCCAGTTATCATGGTGTTTATCATCGTGTAAATCTCATATTAATCATCGATCAGGACCAAAAGAAGAGTTGGGAATTGACTATATGATGCTCCCACTACACTCATAACCTAAAAGGTATATCAAAGGGGATATATAAATATTTCAGTTATTTAAATATCAATGATTAATCTATGAATTTGACACTAGTTTTCAATTTTAGTTTAAATGTTCGTTATTCTGAGTTTCAATATCTATTTTCTTCCCATCATTTCTTGAAAATATAATCAAATAAATAAATATTATAAATTTAATACATTTTAAGATCACATTAGTAGGTGTTGAGGATTCTGGCCAGACAACACAAGAGTACATTCTATTTAACCAAGAGGTACAATCCATGTACTAGTGTTTACTACACCCAAAATAAATTTGGAATTAATTCAAGTTGTGTTAATTTATTACACATTGTGTATTTAATTAAACCCCATGTGTTGACCAGTCTATCATGGCACAAAACCAACTAAATTACATGACATATAACTTCTACACATGATTTTTATTCCTTTAGTAGGTCATGTATCCTCTTACATGGCCCAAATTATTGGTGATTGTAAAACATAGAGAGAACATGTCATGTACCCATGTAAAATCCTTGTACTCTATTTTTATTATGGAATAATTACACATCAGGCCCTTGATCATATTCCATGGATTGATTGTGAGAATAATACAGACCGTGTAGCTTAAATAGACATGTTTTATATGAATACAAAATTACAAATAATTGAAAATTAATTTATTATATTTATCAATCATTATCAACATGTGTTCCACATGGCCATTAATTAGATAATACATTTCATGTTATAGAATATATATGTGTGTGTGTGTGTTTGTTTGTGTGTCTAATTAATTTATGCATCTCTTTCAGATCTAAATTTCATGTATATATATATCATTAATAAGTTATATTACTGTTATTTCTCTACATATTGAAGCATAACAGGATATGTAAATAACATATTTTCCATGTCATAATTATGTTTATAGTACACTCTATATAATTACATGATAAGTCATGTCTTCCACACATCACAATAGTAGACAATATATGAGTGTAATAGACGTTGGGTTGTTAGGATGAGTACATAGCAGGTTTCCACCAAGGTAAAATATATTTATACAATAAATTTTAATTAAATTGATTTATTTTTTTAAAATTTTATATTATTAGAATCTCAAGAAAATTTTGATGAGTATTAAAAAAATAATTTATGAATTAAATAATATAATTAATTTATTCATATTTTATTAACCTTAAATGATAAAAATTAAAATTTGATTCTAATAAAATGGATAACTCAATACATTTCATGTGTATGATCATGATCCTATACCATACCATTGTATGTGATTGATTTATTTTAATTTATTGTTAAATTAGATATTTATCCATCATGTAACCCCTCCTCTCAATATGTAATGTATTGTGTGCCTGTGGTTTCTTTTATGTGAACTCCATAACCAATAATTAGTTCCACTCAGCTATATGTGAGTAAAGTAATATGTAATGGAAAGAGATATCATAATAGTGGAGGATATTCATGCTTAGAGTCATGGAGAAACCAGTCCATGGGAGATACATTGGTGGATAGTTGGAAAGAGGGAACACTAACCATAAATGTCATGACTCAACACACCGACACCTGTATGCTCGGCGGAAGGATGAGCCACAACTACCATATTCTCGCCTCTATAGGCCTGGATCTAATGATAAGAATCTAAATGATTGATTAATATTGGTGTTCTTTTCCTAATACAACCATATGCATAAACACAACTATATACATGCATAAGTAAAAAAGGAATAAAAAAAATACATTGACATCTAGAGTAATATCCATCCATGTAACAACCTCTCTCCAATAATGACAAAAATACCCATTCAAATGCACCTGAGTATCCCACTATGATCCTTTTTAATTATCATTGGATGATTTTTCATCAATATAATACAAGAAAATACTGGAAAATACAATAAAATGGTGATTCATACATACATAATAGGACACCATGAAATCTAAAGGGGTAGAAATAAGAAACACGATAGAAGTAGATAACTTAACCCATAGTAAGAGAAAAATGGGACCCAAAAAAAGATATATATCCTTATAAAATAAACCCTAACAAGAGAGGGATAGGATCTCAATCTCCTAGACCATCCTAGAAAAATAGTCTGCCAATAGTCCCAAGGGACCAGCAACGATGCCTAACATCTAATTTTTATATCTGAAGAAGTAACCATGTTGAGCCAAAACTCACCACTGTGTTATGTAGTAAAGGTGGAACACTCTCTAGATAGAGGACTCGTGCCCCAATATTAAGGGAGGGTTATGATATCATTCCTGCCGAAGATTTATTTTTGATAATCTAAAATATATTACCCGAACAAGTATAGTACCAGTAAGGGTTCGATCTATAGGTAGAAGGTGTTATTTTTTTCTTTTTTATATAGTTTGTAATTGATTTAGTGAAGTTTACTAGAATTTTGAATTGATAATTTAGTGTTTTGAGAAAAAAGTGATTGTATTTCAATTTCTTAAAAAATTACTTGAAAGATAATGAAAAACACAAAAATTTGGTTTGTATGAAAATTTGGAGAGAAATGCATTGGGGATGTGTATTTTAACGGTTGTTATTAAATTAATTTTCTTATGAGGTTGTGTTGTTCATGAAAATTCATATCTATGGCTTAAGAAGGTAACATAAACCCCTTGTTCTAGTGAGTTCTATTTAAATCAATAAAAACCAATTCCTTTATCTGGAAATTGATTTCTCTTAATTTTATTAATTGGAGCACTTTTTGAGACAATTTAAACCCCCAAGGTTATGGATGTTTTTAATCATAATTCCCCTAAAGATCCTTAGAAATCCCATTCTTGGTCCGATACAAGATTTATAGTGATATTTAGAAAGACTTAATAAGGAATTATGAGAAGGAAGAATAAATAAAACCATTACAACATCACCATTGAAAAATTACATAACATAATTTTCCACAACCCCAACAATAGTAAATTTAGATACTCGTGGATTTGGTAGTAAGTAAACAAATATAAATACCTGAATTAATAATTTTTAATTATTTGGAGTGAAGGTCATTAGGAAGGAAGAAAGAAATCACCTTCTCTCCTCTCTTCTCTACACTTCTTTATCTCGATTATTCTCTTATTGGTCATCTCCATAGTGCCCCCCCTTAGAATATCTCGAAATGATTGAATCTAAATAACTCCTGAACTGGTAAGTCCTGCCACCTATTTATAAGATTTAGTATTACATGGTGTATACCAGGATAGGCATGGAGTGTACCCTTGTAAATGTGTTTTTTACATTTTTTCTCTACTGGTAGGTGAGATAACACTTCTTATTTGACTTTTAACATGACACCATCTTGGTAGGTGAGATTACACGGTGTGTAGCCCCACCCTACATGTCATTTAAGACGATTCATTGGCCACCAACAGCTTCTAGAAGGGCCACATGATATTTATATGGGAACTACATGACATGTATGCTTTTTCTGGAAACATTGGCATGTATCTAGTCTTCCCGATCTAGGTCATGGAAGTCATACACGACGTGTATATAAAATTACATACCATGTATATTTTAAATTTTGATCTGATCCACCCTAATTTGTACATTTGGTTGGAAACATTTTGAAAATTATCATAATCACCGAAATAAAGCATATTATACATAAAACAAAAGATATGTAGTGAAAACAAGTTTTAATGCTAAATAAAATGTATGAAAAATTATACACAAATAGGGTGTATCAAATTACCCCACACATAGTCATTCTCTTGTCCTCAAAAAAGATCTCAACATCAAATCAATAGAATCCATAATTTAAAAAGGTAAACAATTAAATAATTATAATTTAAAATAATATAACCATAATAGAAGATTTTTTAAAGGAACAAAATATATTTCCATTCCAAATATATTCTAATCATTCCTCATATATAAGTTAATTGAGAATTTTCATCCTCTTTCATTCACATTGTTTAAATGTTCATAAATAAACATGACACTTGTTGATTTACCTCACCAAAAGACACCAAACTCATCAATCAATTTTACTTAATTAGTGTTATGCTCAATATTAAGTATATGAACTCTATCCATAGGTTTTAAAGTGTTCTCCTTACCCAATTCATAAATCAAATGAAAAAAAATCGTGAGGGATTTGAATAAGGTTCAAATGTTTATGTGGATAAAGGTTGGTAGGTAATGATTTAAATTAATCTGAGTGGATTGAAAAGGAGGATGAATTCATAAACAATAATGGATGACATTCAAGATAAAGCTTAATTATATATTCACTCTCAATTAAGAACTCTCAGAGGCATCATAACCATGATAATCCCTTGTCAATATGTCCCATAAAACATCCATAATATGTAATAAATAATATAATCCATCTTTTTCATATTTAATTTTCTTTATATAACGGACCACCAAGAATACAATGGGTAGTAGGATTTGGGAACCTTTTTCCCAAATGAACAAGTAAAAACTCTCCCACACATAAATTCATGGCTGCTCACCAAAATATACCATGAAAAACCAAAGTCCCTCTTTAAATCTCAAGCGAATAATCATGTAAAATTACAAAATAATTTGGGTAAGAAAGGAAAATAGGCTTGTAATGTGAATTCCTATTAATGAATTTCATGGTTTCGAAGGGTTTTCAGAGATTATATGTTAGGTAGGTTTCAAGGTCAAAGGGGCTGAAAAATAAACAAATTTCTCAATCATTTTAATGTGATTAAAATATCATCATGTTTTGAAGATAAAAACTAGCAAGTTATAGTATTTATAAACATCAAAAGAATATATCAATAAAGACGGTATAACAAAGAATATTTCAAAGAGGTTTAGAATACCTATCAATAATGGGAAAAATATATGGTTCAATCAGGTCATTACAAGAGTACAAAATGAAAAGTCCAATAATTGTAAATGTCTATGGATTGAAATCTAGAATCAAACTATATTATCAATCATTATAAAATACATTGAAAATTGAAATAAGCATGTAATATTTTTAATTCCCTTTTTATGACTTTATTATTTATAATTATAATTAATCAAAAATTATCTTCAAGTTTAAAATATGAAAACTATCAATGTCGTATCCTAAATAAGTTTAAAGAAAAGACTAGTGTAATGAGAGGCCCTCCCCTACACTCAATACAACACATGGTCCCCCATGTGAAATACCATGGAATACAAGGTAATATGAGGAAACAACTGGTGGAAAACAATTGTAATAAATTGAATAAGTAAATCAGTTGAAGAAAATAAAAAATAAACACTAAAGAAATACCCCCTCACTGTGAATCCACAAAATGGGGAAGTAGTCAAAATAGAGATGCCCAGGTCCCTCAAGTGTGCCTATGATGTTCAAGGGAAGGGAAAAAAAGATATGCAGATACATACATCATCACATCACAATAAGAGAACAATATATATATATATATATAATGGAAATAAATGTGCCTAGAAACCAGTCATGGGGTCGCCAAAGAAGAGGCATCATTTTCTAGAGGAGGATCTTGCAGTGAAGGCTCAGCGGCAGAAGTAGAGGAAGGAGGCATAAGATCCATGTTTGGAAGAGTAGTGGTAGTAGTCGGAGCCTTGGGATAGAGAGCCGGTGTGGGAAGATCTATAGTGATTCCCAGGCTGGCAGCAGAAGTGTTAGCAGCTGGGCCACCGGTGGAGAGAAAAACTGAATCTGTGGCTAGAGTTATGAATGACGGTGGAGCTGCTGGATAAGGTCTTGAATCCGAGGTAGGAGCGGGTTCTTGGGGTATTATAATGCCATTATTTTGAAGAAGAAGCCCCAAAATCTTCTCAAGTTGACCCATATGATGATTTATATGAACATGTTGGTGCTCTACCATGGCTAGGTGTAGGGTGATGATATATCAACCAATGGTGTAGTTGGATGTGGGACGAGAGAAGGAATAGAAGAAGAAAGAAGAGAAGAAGTAGCAGGAATGCTAGAATAAAGGGGTGAGGTGGGGAGGGGTCATCCGTAGGTGGATGTGGTGGATCCTGAGTTGCAATAGTATTGGGAGAAGTTGGGTCATCCCTCGCACCTGTAGAAGCAGGGCCATCCTGCACAATCCTATATTCATCACCCCCACACTCAACCATCCACATGAAGATAAGAATTAAGAAGTCAAGATGCTGAGGTGAGCCTAAGGGGTTGGGAGAGAGAGAGATGTCCCAAAACAACCAAATGGTGTTCTAGGTGGGTGGCATAGAAACCGTCGTTCCTGTTTCCCAGACGGTTGTGAATCATGAAGTAGAAGTAGGTGGCAGTAAGGAAGGGGAGCTCAGGGTAGTTGTTCCAGAAAATAATTAATGATATCCATGTCCCAAACAGACATGAAACCCATATCCTCGTTGTGAGGAAAAAGAATGGCACTAAAGCACTAGTGAAGGAAATGAAGAGGAGGGTCAATGACGAGTATGTTGTTCTGCGATGTAAAGTTATACCTATGATCAGGCCCAACAAGCTACCAGCACATCGCAATAAGATTAGAGTTCTTGGGATAGGTAAGGTTAGAAATGGTATGTGGTGTAGAAGGATGGGGGTAGAAGCCGCACCCTTGTCCAAACTTTTCCATGGTGAGGTAAAAGGATGTCCTCCTAGCCTAAAAAGATCCGGATGAGCTGTATCTGTGGTCGTTTAGTGGTATGTGGCCCTATCGAACTCGAAAGTAGCCATGAACTTAAAAAAAGAAATCTTAGTACATAGAAGTTATAACCTATAGTTTCTCAAGGAGATGCGTATGTCCAAGGATCTTTTTAATCTCCTCAAAATTGTCTATACACTAGGGAATGATGATATCTAGGTAACATCTGCTCAACTAAATAGTGTGTCAAGAGAATCATAGAAATCGTTCGACCATATGATGACCTTATGGAAACATAAGGCATGGATGCAGCGGAGGGTGGGTAGTATCCAGTGAAGGTGGTGGTGGATTGGATACCTCTGAAGCAGAGGAGCCTACAATAGAGGTAGGAGGTGGAGAAGCGAACACTGGAGCAGGCTCAGAGGGCTGGCCAGTAGAGGGTGGAGGTTCTAGCAGGGTCTATTCCCCTACTATCGTGGATGGTAGCTTTGTGGGAAGAGAGCAGGAAGGAGTGGCAGCACCCGATCTCTCAGCCTCAGTGGATGGGACAGATGCTCCTTCTAGAGGAAAAACTGTAGAAGAGGCCACCAGAATGTTCGTATCGATAAATGTCGCAGATTAGGTGGAATCAGGAGAGGAGGTAGAGCGGCCAATACTGGGGGCTGGAAAACCATAAAATCCAAATTAGTCTGCTTGGAATGTTGAAGATGAATTTGATGGCGAGGAGGCCTCTCACCCTCAACAGCGGAAGCAGGCCGCTTCCCACTCACAGGATCTCTATCGGCCATAACTGGAAGAAAATAAAACAAAAGAAAAAGAAAATAAGAAAAAAAAAAGAAAATGTGAGAAAACTAAAAAAATAGTAGAAAACAAAATCTAGATCCAGGGTACACAACATAAAGTAGGAGCTGTTGAAGAAACTGGTTACTCTGGATAGACATGTTGTGACAGCATGTGTTAGGAAAAAACCCAGTACACAACATGTAACAAGGTGTACACATCATGTAGTACAGATTGGGGGCCGTGTAAAGAGAGAGACAAGGCTCGAATTGGGTAGGGGACCAGACTATAGACATGCCATTTGGAAAGGATTACATTTCGTGTGTGTAAACATGGCGTGTGGGGCGTGTAGACCGTCCACAAGAAGTTCTTCGAAGGGTTGAAGGACACCGCATTTCCCTAACAGAAACGCCTTGTATAGAGACATGGGAAGGGGTCATGTCCCAAAGGACACAGCCTAAGATAGATATCCAAGGGAGGAATGGTACATGACGTATGCTAAACGTACATTCCCTCTGTCGGACAAATGGAAAAAAGGTGTTGTGTTGTGGTTGTGTACAGAAAGTACAAGGCGTGTGTTCTTCGCTCAACCCGTGTACTGCATGAGAATCTAAACAGTCGTATGATCTGTAAATCACCCTAAATTCAAGTTAAACCATGAAATAGAGGTTGAGGAAGTGTTTACCTAGTGTGAGGATCATAATGTGGAAGAAATTAAGACCAAAAACACCCTAAATCGACAGATGCAGAGGTGGAGGGAAGTATGGCATCTAGAGGAAGAAAAAGGGTAGGGAAGGGGGGTCGCACGACATGGTCTGAGGTTGGGTAGATCCTGACCCTTATAGTCGGAATACGCGGTGTTTCTTAAATCATACACACCGTGTATATGGTTTTTTTAATAACATTTATAATGTAATTATTATATTAAACTATATAATAATTAATATTAAAAATTAAATATATATATATATATATATATTATTTTCTAAAAATAAATCTATACATGTAGTGTATCGTGAAATACACACCGTGTGTTCTAAAATTAGAAAAAGAGAACTACAACCTTTGGTCTAGTGCTTGTGTCGAGGTTTGAACCGACGATCGGACGATCCAAATGCAAGACCTCAACCACTAGAGAAAAGGTTGTACTAATTCTCATGTTTATTAATTATATATATATATATGTATAATGTACAAGAAAAATACTAAATGGGATGATGAAAATGCACAGTGTGTGGGTTTTAATTTGAATAATAGGGATGAAGCAGGGATATTAGCTATGTTCGAACCCGGGTCCTTTGAATCCTAGCACGAGACTCTTCCAATCTGCCTACTTCACCTGAATGTATTCCTTTATGTTTGAAAATATTTTTAGTTATTAAGGAAAACATGGCTCACATGATGTTATTCGAAATGCACGCTGTATGGTTTTGTTAAAAGGAAAAATGATGGAAATGGTCCGATTGTCAAGATTCGAACCTAGGTATTTTGGAAAGTAGTTTACGGCCCAAGCCATCCAGTCCATCCCTATCATGGGTCTTCCTTTATTTAAAAAAATGTATACATTATTTTGAAAAATACCACACACACCATTTAGTTAAACACAGGTATAAAAAGGATGAACCCTGTGCCAAAGGTAGGCATGGAGGGATTCAAATTGGTGATGGCTCCGAAAGAACTATATTGACCTTACCATTAGAACCAACATAATCCTTGTTTATTAAATTAGTTAATTTATTTATTTATAATATTTATATTATAAACCAAAATGAGTAGTACATGTCGTGTGTATAGGTGGTACACGACGTGTAACCTGTAGGTTTCCTAATAGGAAGCGCCTTTGGATTATGTTGTTGGATTGACCTACCTACCTCCTATTACATGAAATTTATGGTGGTGATCATAACCACCATATCCTCTATGTGAGGGTAAAGATTTAGGCATTGTCCATTCACCTTGAATGTTTGTCCATCCTCACCAGAAATTTCCACCGCACCATGGTGGAAAACTTTAATCACGGGGAATGGTCCCGACCATCGGGACATCAACATACCTAGAAACAATATCATATGGGAGTTAAATAGAAATACCTAATCACCGGGTTGGATGGTTTTTTGGGAAATCATTCGGTCTTATATCTCCCGTGTCTTTTCTTTGTACAGTCTGGCGTCCTCATGCTCCTCCCGTCGGATCTCATCAAGATCGGTCAGCTAGAACTTGTGCTTCTCTTTGGAAACTATTAAATCAAAATTCAATGGCTTTATTGCATATTAGGCTTTATGTTCCAACTCCACCAGTATGTGGCATGGCTTCCCATATACAAGGTGGAATGGAGATATCCCTAGAGTTGTCTTAAAGGCGGTATGGTATGCCCATAAGGCATCATTAAGCTTTTGGAACCATTGCTTCCTTGAGGCTCCCACCGTTTTCTCCAGGATATGTTTCAGCGAACAATTTGATAATTCCACTTGTCCACTAGATTGGGGATGATAAGGTGTTCCCATGTGATCCTTCACCCCATACATAAGTAGCACATTATTCATTAAGGCATTGTCAAAATGTGTTCCCCTATCGTTGATTAAAACTCGAGGCATCCCAAATCCGCTGAAGATGTTTTTTTTTCTTCAAAAAGGCCATAACTACCTTGGAAATGTCATGGGATGTAGTAGTGGCTTTCACCCACTTAGAGGCATATTACACATAGATGAGTATGTAAGATTTCCCATATGATGGGGAAAATGGCCCAATTAAGTTAATTCCCCAGACATCGAAGATTTTGACCTCTAGGATGGGGTGTTGAAGAATCTTGGATCGTCATCCCATATTACAGGACCTCTGACATCGATCACACCTGGTACCAATGTAGAAATCATCCCAGTGCATGGTAGGCTAGAAAAATCAAGACTACAGGATCATCGTTATAGTACAGTATGGGCCATGATGTCCTCCAACTAGTGAGGAGTGACAAAAATATAGAACTCCTTGAACTTCATTCTATGGGATGCAATGGTGAATAATCCCTTTTCCACAGGATCTAAAGAGTATAAGTTCTTCCCAGAAGTACCTCTAGACATCATATAGAAACCGCTACTTCTACTGGTAAGTGAGATCGGGGTGAAATACTCCTGTAACCAAATAATTTTCAACATCTGCATACCAAGGTCAAGGTGTTCCCTCGATTTTGAAAATTTTCTCATCTAGGAAGTTATCCCTAATGTATATGTCATCCTCCGTTTACAAATGAGGAAGTTCTTCATGGGAGAGGTGGTCAGAAAAAATATTCTCACTTGCCTTCTTGTCATGGATATCTAAGTTGAACTCTTGGAGGAGAATCACCTAACAGATGATTCATGGATTCACATCCTTCTTATTCATAAAATAATTACGTGATGAATGGTCAATATATCCAATATCTTTTGACAACACCAAATAATAATGAAACCTATCAAATATAGAAACCACTGTAGGAATTTCTTTCTCTGTGGTAGTGTAGTTCACTTATGCTTCATTCAGAGTTCTTCTAGAAAAGAAAATTGGCCAGAATGTGTGATCGAGCTATTTCCCCAGTACTACACCCACCTCATAGTCACTAGAATCACACATGAATTCAAATTACGGCTCCAAATTTGGATCAATCATCATCGCATCTTCCACCACTCATTGGTTCAAATGCTGAAAACTATGGCACATATCTCATCAAAATCAAATATAGAATCCATGGAGAAGAGATTGGTGAGTGGCTAGGAAATATTCAAAAAGTCTCTAACAAATCATCTATAAAAAACATCATTCCCTAGAAAAATTCGAATAGATCTGATAGAAGTTGTAATGGGGGTATTTGAAATGGATTCTATCATCACAAGATCAACTTCTATCCTTTTTATAAAAACTTGGTGGCCTAAGATGATACCAATATTCTCCATAAAATGACATTTCTCCTAGTTTAAAACAAGGTTAGTGTGCATTAACCTTTCCAAAACATGATCTAGATTCCTCAAACTTCTGTTGAAGGATTTTCTATAGACAGAAAAATCATCCATAAAAACCTCCAATATTTGTTCTACCTTGTCAGGGAATATTATCCAACATACATCATTGGAAGGTGACAGGAGCATTGTACATCCCATAAGACATTCTTCAATAATAAAACATACCATAGGGTCATGTGAAGGTACAATTTTATTGATCTTTAATGGAAATTGAGATTTGTTTATATCCAGAATAACCATCGAGGAAGCAGTAAGACTCATGCCTCGTCAGTTGTTCCAGCATATGATCCATGAAGGTAAATAGGAAGTGATCTTTCTATGTTGCATTATTCATCTTCCAGTAGTCTACAATGACTATCCAACCCGTGACTGTATGTGTATGGATGAGTTCATATTTATAATTAGATACCACAGTGATACCCCCCTTATTGGGTACCACTTGTAGAGGACTCACCCATGGGCTATCTGAAATAGGGTATATTACTCTTACATCTGAAAATTTGATTACCTATTTCTTCACAACTTATTTCATTGATGGGCTATCTGAAATAGGGTATATGACTCCTATATCTGACAATTTGATTACCTCTTTATTCACCACTTATTTCATTGGAGGGTTCATCCATTGATGTGGTTTCCAAGAGGGATTTTCTCCTTCTAGTAGTGCCTTATGGGTGAAAATGGCGGGATTGATTCCTATTAGATCTATAACTATCCATCCAATGGACTGATTTATTCACTTTAGAAACTGTAGAAGTGTGTCTTCTTACTCTTGAGAGAGAGATGCCTTAATTATAATTGTTAGTGTTTGTTGATAAGCCAAATATAAAACTTTTAGAGACAAAGGAAGAGGCTTTATCTTAAGTTGAGTTTCCATTCCTATCGAATACACAATTGGATTCACCTTCGCTTGCTCCAAATTGTCCTGAACAACTGTGTGTTTCCATTAATGACTTCCCTGGCCTTCGAGAAACTAAAACTACTTAGGTGTATCTTCCATATCAGTTAATATTGGGACATAAATGATAAAAGAAATCACAATACCATATTCATTGCAGATGAAGTGATCATCCATTGTGGTTACTGCATAACTATCCCCACGTTCTAGTAGTGATGCATGCTTTACAGTATTGAGGATGTTGTAGGAGACTCTTTAATAACCTACTACAAAGATCAGTTATCCTTGGTGGAAGTTGATTAATACCTTACCAGTGGCCATGAAAGGACTTCATAGAATCGAAGGTGCCTCCTTGCCTTCCTCTGTGTCAAGAATGAAGAAGTTGACAGGGAAAATTAACCTGCCTACCTTTAGTAGCACATCCTTGATCACCCCCTTGGGATATTTGATGGAGTGATCAGCTAGTTGGAGGGACACTCAGGTGGGTTTCTGATCATTGATTCCCAGATTATTGATGAATCTGAAGGGAATCATGACAACATTGGATCCTAATACATAGATAGATTTTCCAAACTCACAGGATCCAATGGTTCATGGGATTGTGAAACTACCTGCATCATGGAGTTTTGAAGGAAGCGAGTATTTTACAATGTCTGATCATTATTTATTTAATGAAATGGTTAATATATCCTACATATTTATTTTTTTGAGATAATATCCTTCATGAAATTTTTGTATGTCATAATCTGAGTTAAAGCATCTGTGAAAGGGATGTTGATGTGAAGCATTCAAATTACCTCCACGAATTTACCAAACTAATGATCCAACTTCCTTTTCTTCATCATCTCTAGAAATGGTAAGGCGTGATCAAAAGGAATGACCACCTATTTTCCCTTACCATGTGAGGCCTCCATCTCTTTTGATGGTTATTTTGATGAGGAGGTGTTTTTCATAGTTGTTTATTTGACTGCAGAGGGTAAAGGTTGAGCTAGATTTGTAGAAACTCCTTACCTTGAATTTTGTGTTTGAGGTTGCTCATTCCAACTTCATAATGTTACTACATGTGCCTCTTCTCATGAATTATTCTCAGTTTTACCCAGTAGTGTATTGGTTTTACATGATTAGGGATGATTTTATAGTTTCCCAATTTGATTTTCTAGGATTCGAATGAAAGATTCCAGGTTTTGAAATCGTGTTTAACAGTGGTGATAAATTTTGTCATCATTTCTTCAAGTTTATATGGGGGTTATTTCTTAGTTTATTGTGTAGATGGTATAGATGGATGATACATTGGTGGTTTTAGGAATGTGTTTCAGTACCCATGATGCCGGTAAGTCCCCTACCGTTATTGTATTGGATATGGGTTCTGGTATTCTTATTGACCATAACTAGGTGGTCTCTGGGGTGGAGTATTTTTCTATTGCTGCTGGTAACACATGTTCATATGTTCTCTCCATAGTGGGTTCTGGTACTGAGGGTAAATATTTGACCCTTGTTTATGAGAAACTTAGCTCACATCTCTTATTTAAAGGTCAACAATTGACCTCGGGCATTCACTAACGATGTGGTTTTCACTACATTATCCACATACATGATGGTTTGCTACTTGAACTTGGGATGAGCTCTTTAGGTTCAATGCATCAATTTTTTAGGACACCACATCCAAAGGGGAATTGATCATCATGGTGGAATCAATGTTTTGTGTATATCACTTTTGAGTTCCCTGCTCTGAGTTCCACTGGAATTTGTTGGTTGAAATGTCCTCCAGAAGGTCAAAGTGTTCCTCTGTAGATTTTTGCATTACCGTTCCTCTAGAAGTAGCATCCACCACAGATTTGGTGTTTGTGGTCAGGTTTCCATAGAAGGTTTGTACTTGCATCAAGATCAGAATTCCATGGTGAGTACATTTGTGTAGAATCTCTTTGAAGCATTACTTGGACTCCTATAAGGATTCTGATTCGTGCTCCTAGAAGTTGTGGATCATGTTCTGCTGTGTCACCATCTTCGATAGTTGGGAGTATTTGGACAAGAATGCTTGGGCTAATGCCTCTTAGGTGAGGATGGACTGTTGAGGCAGTCCCTTGATCTAGTCATTCATTGTATCCCTTAATGAGAAGGAAATGAGGTGAAGATGGATAGAATCTTCTAAAACTATGTTGTAATGGAAGGTGTCGTGGATCTCTAGGAAGTTGGAGAGATGAGCATTCAGGCCTTCACTTGGTAAACCATCAAATTGCACCGTGTTATGGATCTGCTGCATTGTAACACCTGAGATTTTTATGAGTAATATTTTGTTTTTATATATATCATCAAAGGAATCTTTCACTACACACTAGCTTGACTTACTTTACATGCAATCGAGACCTTCCTCGATATCTTGTGTTGTACGCAATAACGAGTTTCACTAAACGACGATATGCTATTAAAATATTTTTTAAAATAGCCGTTATGAATAGTAATAACCACTTTTTGAAATTTTATCTTTCAAAATGGAAATCATTTTTGGATTCGGAATACCGAAATTAGCCTAGGGTGAAATTTTGGTATTTTTCTGAAAACTTTCAATTTTTGATTAATAGTGAAACCACTAAGTGGTAGGTTAAAAACTGAATTTTTCATAAAACATAATTTTACCGCTTCTGTGAATGGAATTTTGAAAATCCGACAGACACGGTTGATATCAGTAAGTAAAATTTGGTTCAATGAGAAAAAAATAATTTTTTGGTGAATAGTAACTTTTTACTTTTTTTTACCGTGGTTAATAGTAAATAGGGTAACTAAGGGTAAATATGATATTACTATTACCCTAACACATGTCCTAATTCTATTGGATAAGTTTAATTCGACCAAAAAAAACCTTATGAAAATAATATGATCATTTAGGTCTACCTGGATTAGATTATGACATTTAATATTATTTTATTTAATGAATAGTTAAAATAGTTAAAATCAATGTTTAATAACTAAAACATTTTTAATATGGGGTTATACATAAGATAAATTCGACTATAAATATTCATTAGAAAGATAAAAAGCTTTCCTACATAATGATATTTTATTTATAATTTTTAGACATTAAATAAATTAATTTATTTATGACACAACGGCGATGCAGTAATTACCCTTTTAAGGAAATGTTATCATAATTGATGTTATAAATGCTCAAATAAATGTAATTTGAGACTTTTTATGAATTCCACTAATTTTATAGGTTACTATGATATATTAGTGTTGAATTAATCAACTTGGTTAGAACATATAATTCTGTTATGACTTTCACAAAAATCATATATCAAATAGGGTCAAAATTGACACAAAATAGTTTTTAAATCAAATATTATATTATTAATTGTTATTTTATTCCTAAAAATCTAATATTCTGCAAAATTACTTATATAAAGATATATATATTAATAATAAAAATCTTGGGGTTCGTTTTGCATGTTATAGTAAGTGTATTTACCATATAGTGTAAGAACACAAAAAGTCACGGTAAAAGTTAAATTATTTAACTCAGAGTTAAATCAAATTGATAAGGTTAAAATAATAAGCTAAACTTGTCTAAATCCTATTGGTTGATAGGATTTCGACCCATACCCACTTTAACTTCGAAATAAGACCCTTTGGAACCATTATAAACCGATTTTGACTTTAATATAAAATAATATTTTGAGATATTCCTAAGGTGCCCCTCTCCTCCCTTATAAAAGGGCACCTCCTCCCCCTCCTCCTCAAACCAATTTGAGCACTCAAGCTCGGCCAAACCCTTCCAAAATCCCTTCTCCACTTCCCTAGAATAATCCTAGAGGTCCTGGTATTCTTCAATGACCAATCTTAGTTCCCTAAGTGGAGGATTCAAAGAGGCGTTTCAAAGAAGAGGTAATATCCATTACCGATCTTTTCAATTTCTTTCTTCTTCAACTTCTTATTCTTTAGTTGTTTCATGATAAAGTAATAACATAAGTATTACTTAAATACTGATATGTTATTATAAATATGAAACAACCCTAATTCACCTTCTATCCATCCTACGGAAAAATGAAATCACCGCGCGTGCGTACGTACGGAATACCGTCTCCACGCCGTGGTGTAATCTATTTTCCACCATCCCCTTACAAGGATGGGTATAATGGTGTAATGAGTAACTATATATGATTATTATAAAGTTATATTGATATTGAAATATTATAAATACACTTAAATACAATTCCACGATCATGGGAACAATATCATCGCTCGTGCGTACGTACGGAATACCGTCTCCATGATGTGATGCGACTCGTTCTACATGATCATCATTACATAGTAATTATATAAATGAATTGAATGAATAAATATGATATATGTTACACTAATACCATTCTGGATATAAGGTATCTATAACCTTAAAAGCAGAATAAGAATTTATTCGGCAAAACACGCATAAGAACAAAAGGCAATAAAGACCCGAGTAACAAGTAACAATGAAATATTACTAATAAGAAGCTAAGAATATGACCATATATGATATCATATCAATATGTATGATTCTGGAATAATTCAATAACATTATTTAAACCATTATACAGGAGCTTCAGACAAGTACAAAGCAAATCAGACCTAACGTAAGGGAAATGTCACAATCTCATTTTCTCCGAGATTGTTTATACTTTGGTATTTACTAGGGTGTATTTTATCATCCACATCCATGTTTCCCCAATATGTAATATTTATATCCTTCTACATATTTTATATCGAATTTTACCCTTCAGTGAGATTTTAGTAAAATATATGAAAGGAATCATTTGTCGTTTTTCATACGAGGTACTTTTTGACTTTTCCGACAAAAGTACGAAGAATGTTTTTTTAACTTATATGGCATGAATGGATTTTTTAAAAAATTATTTCCAAGAAGCTTCCATTACAAGTTTTCATGTTTATTTTTAATAAACTTATTTTAGTTTCAAATTTTAAGACATGTTAAGAAAGGAAAATGTTTTTGAAGTAGAAAGGATATTTTCCTCAAGAATGGAGTTCAAGTGTTTTATCAAAATTATTTTCCATCTAAGATAATAAAGGTTTCTGTTTTTATCTCTATTATTACATTGATTTGATTATGTTGTGATGGAAATATTTTTATGAATTCCTTTATCTTATATGAATTGTTTTATGATGTCATGATGTTTAAGATTCCCATTTGTATTACATGGGTTATGCAATGATGTATGATTTATGATTTTGTGGCACACATAAGAATGGTATCATTATGAGATGGGTGGGACCTATATCTCCCTCCAATGCATTGGGTAAATATTTTATATCTCATGTGATAGACATGGCTGGAATGGTAGGTTATACCGGTTCAGTGAAACAAGACTGAAACGAAGGTGACTCGGTTCAGAAAGGGACATTGTCCACTAAGATAGTCTTTGCAATGAGTCTTGACTAACAAGAAATGATTCTATATGATTATGTGTGAATGACACAAAGTTTCATTTTTTAAGTTATGATTATTGTGATTACATTTCACTGCCATGATTTATCCTGTGTTATGAAATTATGATCTCTTTTGCAGGATAAGATTTCCAAAAGTTATGTGCTTATGTATATGATGTGATTGATATTTCTTTTTTTTACCCTTACTGAGCATTTGAGCTCACCCTTTTGTATGTTTTATTTCCCCAGGCCAGGAAGAAGGTTATTAAGTAAGATATGCCAAAAGGTACTATAGATATGATGAAATAAATGGGAGACAGTGTAGACGTTTTATGAACCAGTTGTTTATGTTTCCCAGTTTCTAAAGACACTATACCTATACGGTCCTTTCGTGGTTTTGTTATATGTTGTAATAAGTAAGCTTCAATTTTGAAGTATTAACAGTTTATGTAAAGTATGGGTCGTTATAGTTGGTATCAGAGGAAAGGTATAGTCAACCTTTGGAAACTGGGGTGTGAAAGCCTTAGTAAGAACCCTAAGGACAAGTCTAAGCATAGAACACAATCTTAGTGTTTTATAAATGGCTATAAATAACCTAGGATAAGACCTTAAGTGTGAAATTTTTATTCTTGAATTATGTGGTTTTCCTATTATAATTAGAGTTTCTCACACTATTCTTCTTGGTTTTAGTCAATGGCTGGAACCCGAAGGAACCTTGTTAATGCGGAATGCGATGGGAAATGCAATGATTGTCCCCCTGAGCAACCAAACGATATGGGAGCTGGAATGAAAAATCATGTAGCCATGCTCACACAACTTTCTCAAGCTATGAATCATTCAGGACTTCCAAACGAGAAAAGGAAGGAGCAACATTCTATTGAATCCTTCATGAGGCAGCGTCCACCTTCTTTCAGCGGGTCTACAGATCTATTAGTTACTGAACAATGGATTAGTACTACTGAAAAGATATTTTCAGTTCTTCAATGTTCTGAACATGATAAAGTCATCCTAGCAGTGTATCGTTTGGAAGGAGATGCTGATCAATGGTGGAATCGTATTAAGAATACGAGGAAAAGGGATGAAATTGAGTCCATGGAATGGGACGAGTTGAAGAACTTATTTTTCAATAAGTACTTCCCTCGTATTCTCCGAACAAATATGGAGAAATAGTTTCTTGAACTGAAGCAAAGGGATGATGAATCTGTTGGTACCTATGAAGGAAATTTTACAAGACTTGCAAGGTACGCTTCTGGTATTATTATCCAACCTGAGAGTAAGATCGATCGATTCTTTAGTGGCATAAAACCATGTCTTCGAAGGGCGTTAGCCATAAGGGACTTCAATAGCTACGAGGAAATCATTCGATGTGCTCTCAAAGTCGAGATAGAGATTGGAGTAACCCATCAGTCATATGGGTTTGATAAGAAGAGGAAAATGGAATTAAAAGGAAAATCTAAAGAGAATACTGAAAAGAAGATGAGCTTTCCCTTATGCTCAAAGTGTGGAAAGAAACATGGAGGGAGTTGTCTTAAAGGGACAAGTAAATGTTTCAAATTTGGAAAGGAAGGTCATCGGGCATTTGAATTCCGCGATAATGGGAAGAAGATGTGTAAGGATGAAAACAATGAAAGGGATACACAGAATGAACCTACTACACTTCAATGTTTCAAGTGCAAGGAGATGGGGCATTATGCCAATCAATGCCCAAATCCAAGGGATGATGATGATGGTCGAAGTCAAAAAACTCTTAAGGCTAAAGACAAAGTAATGTCACATGCAATTCCTATCACCGATGTGGAGTACGATAACGATGTGGTGAAAGGTACACTTACCATCCAATATAAAGTAGCAAATGTTTTATTTGATTTTGTATCCACCCACTCTTTTATTTCTGAAAAATTTTCTAAGGGTATCACCGTATTACCTCAACAATTAGATGTTGAGTTAGCTGTGACAACACCTAATGGAACATCAATCGCATCAAAAGTTTATAATTCTTCTCCGATCGAAGTTTGTGGGAATGTGCTTCCTGCAAATCTGGTGATCCTTCCTTTAGTGGAATTCGATGTGATTCTTGGCATGGATTGGATTTCTTTATACGGATCTCATATCAATTTCCAAAGAAGGGAAGTCACATTTCATATTCCAGATCAATCTATGATCGTCTATCAATGCAAGGATGAACATAACCTTCCAGTGAAAATTTCTTCCATTTTATGGGTATCGATTCCACTAAATGAAGGTTATTTATCTCAAATGGTTGGTGAGAAACTCACGATTAAGAATATTCCCATCGTACGGGAGTTTGATGATGTCTTTCCGGAGGAATTACCGGGTCTTCCACCAAATTGTGAAGTTGAGTTTTCAATAGAACTCATACCGGGTGCTTTGCCTATTTCAAAGACACCTTATAAAATGGGCCCAATTGAGTTGCAGGAATTGAAGAAGCAACTCCAAGAGAATCTTGATAAGGGATTAATACGCCCTAGTGCGTCACCTTGGGGATTACCTGTTCTATTTGTTAAGAAGAAAGATGGATCAATGAGACTATGCATTGATTATCGAGAACTTAACAAGATCACTATCAAGAACAAATATCCTCTCCCACGCATTGATGACTTATTTGACCAACTACGTGGAGCTCAATACTTTTCCAAGATTGATCTTCGTTCAGGGTATCATCAATTAAGGGTCAAAAGGGAGGATATACCAAAGACGGATTTCCGTACAAGGTATGGACACTATGAATTTATAGTGATTCCATTTGGTCTTACTAATGCCCCTGTTATCTTCATGGATCTAATGAATAGAGTCTTTAGAGACTATCTTGATCAATTTGTGGTAGTCTTTATAGACGATATTTTTGTCTATTCAAAGAGAAAGGAAGAGCATGAAGATCAATTGAGAATTATATTGAAGACCCTTAGAAAGGAGAATCTTTATGCCAAATTTACCAAGTGTGAATTTTGGCTTCAAAAAGTTTCATTTTTGGGTCACATAATCTCAAAAGAGGGGATATCTATGGATCCAGCAAAAACAGAGGTTATCGAAAGATAGTCGAGAACAACAACAGTAACTGAGATCCAAAGTTTTCGTGGTTTGGCTGGATATTATCGACGTTTTGTAAAAGATTTTTCACGATAATCTAACCCACTCACCATGTTTACTCGGAAAAGAGTTAAGTTTGTTTGGTCAGAGGAATGTGAAGAGAATTTCAAGGAGTTGAAAAGAAGGTTATCCAGTGCACCTGTGCTCACACTGCCTTGTAGTGGAGAAAGGTTTGTGATCTACAGTGATGCATCCAAGAAGGGATTGGGGTGTGTTCTTATACAAAATGATATGGTGATAGCTTATGCCTCACGACAGTTGAAAAATCCATGAGAAAAATTACCCAACACATGATTTGGAGTTAGCTGCTGTCATCTTTGCATTAAAGATTTGGAGGCATTACCTTTATGGTGAAAGGTGTGATATTTATACTGATCATAAAAGTTTAAAGTATATTTTCACACAAAAGGATCTGAATATGCGTCAAAGAAGATGGTTGGAGATGATTAAGGATTATGACTGCTCAATCTATTACCACCCTGGGAAAGAAAACAAGGTGGCAGATGCATTAAGTCGACAAGACCATGCTAGTTTATCCATGATGAGGATCACAAAAGATCCAATATTTATGGATTTACAAAGGATGGATCTTGGAATTATAATGGAAGGGGAAAAATATTATCTTTCTCAAATTAATGTTCAACCATCTATACATGTGAAGATTAAAGAGGCACAGAAAGAAGATTTCGAGTTACAAAAGAAGGTGAGAAATGTTCCTGAATTCAACCTTGATTGTGATGGGATAATAATGTTCTGGAATCGGGTTTTGTTCCTCCCATCCCCGAATTAAAGAAGGATCTTCTGGATGAGACTCATAGTTATTCATTCTCTATTCATCCTGGAAGCACGAAGATGTATAGGGACCTGAAAGAGTACTTCTGGTGGGATGGCATGAAAAGTGATGTTTCTGGATATGTCTCACGATGCTTGGTTTGTAAACAAGTTAAAGATGAGAGACAGAAGTCTAAGGGAATGTTACAACCATTACCCATACCCGAATGGAAATGGGACAACATCACAATGGACTTTGTCACAGGACTTCCTAAAACATCCAAAGGCAATAATGCTATCTGGGTCATAGTTGATCGTCTTACAAAGTCTGTACACTTCATTGCTATTAGAGAGGATTTACCTCTAGATCAGCTTGCCAGGATATATTTAAAGGAAGTGATAAGATTTCATGGAGTACCACTTTCTATTATATCTGACCGGGATCCGAGATTTACCGCGAAGTTCTGGCGAAGTCTTCAGCATACTCTGGATATAGAGTTGAGTTTCAGCACTGCTTATCATCCTCAGACAGACGGTCAGTCTGAGAGAATAATTCAAACCCTAGAAGATATGTTGAGAGCTTGCTCTATGGATTTCAAAGGAGGTTGGGATCAACACCTACCTTTGGTGGAATTTTCTTATAATAATAGCTTTCACTCCAGTATTCAGATGGATCCTTATGAAGCTCTCTATGGAAAGAAATGTAGGACTCCAACTTGCTGGGATGAAGTTGGGGAAAGAAAGCTATTAGGACATGATCTCGTTGATGAAATGGCAGAAAAGGTCAGATCTATTCAAAAACACATAAGAGCAGCTCAGAGTCGATAGAAAAGTTATGCCGACAACCGAAGAAAAGACATAGAGTTTGAAGTGGGTGATAAAATGTTCATACGAATATCTCCCTGGAAGAGGGTTATGAGATTTGGAAAGAAGGGGAAGTTGAGCCCTAGATATATCGATCCTTTAGAAATACTGGATCGTGTTGGGAAGGTAGCTTACCGATTGGCGCTTCCACCAAATCTGTCTCAAGTTCACGATGTGTTCCATTTATCTCTCCTGAGAAAGTACATACTTGATCCTTCACATGAACTCAGCTCAGAAGTTGTACCGCTGGAGCAAGATCTTTCTTATGAAGAACAACCGATAGAGATTCTGGATCATTGCGAAAAAGTCCTACGAAACAAGACCACTCGATTGGTGAAAGTTTTATGGAGGAACCACCAACTTGAATAAGCTACATGGGAGCTTGAGGATATGATGAGGGAGAAGTATCCTCATTTGTTTGTTAAAAAGTGACGAATTTCGAGGGAGAAATTATTTTTAAGTGGGGTAGAATGTAACACCCGATATTTTTATGAGTAATATTTTTTTTATATATATCATCAAAGAAATCTTTCACTACACACTAGCTTGACTTACTTTACACGCAATCGCGACCTTCCTCGATAGCTTGTGTTGTACGCAATACCGATTTTCACTAAACGACGATATGCTATTAAAATATTATTTAAAATAGTAGTTATGAATAGTAATAACCACTTTTTTAAATTTTATCCTTCAAAATGGACCTCATTTTTGGATTCGGAATACCGAAATTAGCCTAGGGTGAAATTTTTGTATTTTTTCTGAAAACTTTCAATTTTTGATTAATAGTGAAACCACTAAGTGGTAGGTTAAAAACTGAATTTTTCATAAAACTTAATTTTACCGCTTCAGTGAATGGAATTTCAAAAATCCGACAGACACGGTTAATATTAGTAAGTAAAATGTGGTTCAATAAGATAAAAATAATTTTTTTGTGAATAGTAACTTTTTACTTTTTTTACCGCGGTTAATAGTAAATAGGGTAACTAAGGGTAAATATGATATTACTATTACCCTAAAACATGTCCTAATTCTATTGGATAAGTGTAATTCGACCAAAAACAACGTTATGAATATTATATGACCATTTAGGTCCACTTGGATTAGATTATGACATTTAATATTATTTTATTTAATGAATAGTTAAAATAGTTAAAATCAAAGTTTAATAACTAAAACATTTTTAATATGCGGTTATAAATAAGATAAATTCGAATATAAATATTCATTAGAAAGATAAAAATATTTCCTACATAATGATATTTTATTTATAATTTTTATACTTTAAATAAATTAATTTATTTATGACACAATGATGATGCAGTAATTACCCTTTTAAGGAAATGTTAACATAATTGATGTTATAAGTGCTCAAATAAATGTAATTTGAGACTTTTTATGAATTCCACTAATTTTATAGGTTACTATGATATATTAATGTTGATTTAATTAACTTGTTTCAAAAATATAATTCTGTTATGACTTCCACAAAAATCATATATCAAATAGTGTCAAAATTGACACAAAATAGTTTTTAAATCAAATATTATATTATTAATTGTTATTTTATTCCTAAAAATCTAATATTCGTCCAAATTACATAGATAAGGATATATATATTAATAATAAACATCTTGGGGTTCGTTTGGCATGTTATAGTATGTGTATTAACCATATAGTTTAAGAAAATCAAAAGTCACGGTAAAAGATAAATTATTTAACTTAGAGTTAAATCTAATTGATAAGGTTAATATAATAACCTAAACTTGTCTAAATCCTATTGGTTGATAGGATTTAGACCCATCCCCACTTTACCTTCTAAATAAGACCCTTTTGAACCATTATAAACCGATTTTGACTTTAATATAAAATAATATTTTGAGATATTCCTAAGGTGCCCCTCTCCTCCCTTATAAAAGGGCACCTCCTCCCCTCCTCCTCACACCAATTTGAGCACTTAAGCTCGGCCATCCCCTGCCAAAATCCCTTCTCCACTTTCCTTGAATAATCATAGAGGTCCTGGTCTTCTTCAAAGACCAATCTTAGTTCCCTAAGTGGAGGATTCAAAGAGGCGTTTGAAAGAAGAGGTAATATCCATTACCGATCTTTTCAATTTCTTTCTTCTTCAACTTCTTTTTCTGTAGTTGTTTCATGATAACGTAATAACATCAGTATTACATACATATTGATATGTTATTATAAATATGAAACAACCCTAATTCACCTTCTATCCATCCTACGGAAAAATGAAATCACCGCGCGTGCTTACGTACGGAATACCGTCTCCACGCCGTGGTGTAATCTATTTTCCACCATCACCATACAAAGATGGGTATCATGGTGTAATGAGTAACTATATATGATTATTATAAAGTTATATTGATACTTAAATAGAATAAATACACTTAAATACAATTCCACGATCATGGGAACAATATCATCGCTCGTGCGTACGTACGGAATACCGTCTCCACAATGTGATGCGACTCGTTCTACATGATCATCATTACATAGTAATTATATAAATGAATTGAATGAATAAATATGATATATGTTACACTAATACCATTCTGGATATAAGGTATCTATAACCTTAAAAGCAGAATAAGAATTTATTCGTCAAAACACGCATAAGAACAAAAGGCAATAAAGACCCGAGTAACAAGAAACAATGAAATATTACTAATAAGAAGCTACGAATATGACCATATTTGATATCATATCAATATTTATGATTCTGGAATAAGTCAATAACAATATTTAAACCATTATACAGGAGCTTCAGACATGTACAAAGAAAATCGGACCTAAGGTAAGGGAAATGTCACAATCTCATTTTCTCCGAGATTGTTTATACTTTGGTATTTACTGGGGTGTATTTTATCATCCACATCCATGTTTACCCAATATTTAATATTTATATCCTTCTACAATAGTTTATATCAAATTTTACCCTTCGGTGAGATTTTAGTAAAAGATATGAAAGGAATCTTTTGGCGTTTTTCGTACGAGGTACTTTTTGACTTTTCTGACAAAAGTACGAAGAATGTTTTTTTAACTTATACGGCATGAATGGATTTTTAAAAAAATTATTTACAAGAATATTCCTTTACAAGTTTTCATGGTTTTTTTAATCAACTTATTTTAGTTTCAAATTGTAAGACATGTTAAGAAAGGAAAATGTTTTTGAAGTAGAAAGGATATTTTCTTCAAGAATGGATTTCAAGTGTTTTATCAAAATTATTTTCCATCTAAGATAATAAAGGGTTCTGTTTTTATCCCTATTATTACATTGATTTGATTATGTTGTGATGGAAATATTTTTATGAATTCCTTTATCTTATATGAATTGTTTTATGATGTCATGATGTTTAAGATTCCCATTTGTATTACATGGGTTATGCAACGATGTATGATTTATGATTTTGTGGCACACATAATAATGGTATCATTATGAGATGGGTGGGACCTATATCTCCCTCTAATGAATTGGGTAAAGATTTTATATCTCATGAGATAGACATGGTTGGAACGGTAGGTTATACCGGTTCAGTGAAACAGGACTGAAACGAGGGTGACTCGGTTCAGAAAGGGACATTGTCCACTAAGATAGTCTTGGCAATGAGTCTTGACTAACAAGAAATGATTCTATATGATTATGTGTGAATGACACAGAGTTTCATGTTTTATGTTATGATTATTGTGATTACATTTCACTACCATTATTTATCCCATGTTATGAAATTATGATCTCTTTTGCAGGTTAAGATTTCCAAAAGTTATGTGCTTATGTATATGATGTGATTGATATTTCTTTTGTTTACCCTTACTGAGAATTTGAGCTCACCCTTTTGTATGTTTTTTTTCCCCAGGTCAGGAAGAAGGTTATTAAGTAAGATATTCTAAAAGGGACTATAGATATGATGAAATAAATGGGAGACAGTGTAGACGCTTTATGAACCAGTTGTTTATGTTTCCCAGTTTCTAAAGACACTATACCTATACAGTCCTTTCGTGGTTTTGTTATATGTTGTAATAAGTAAGCTTCAATTTTGAAGTATTAACAATGTATGTAAAGTATGGGTCGTTATATTCATAATGGCTGTATTGATCTCGATGTGTAGGGCCTCCACCAGTGGTTTGATAATCCACGTGTCTTCCCCTTGGATAGAGGCGAGTTCGTACTCCATAAGTGTTCACTACAGGGGTGGTTGTTTTTAAGGGGGAATATACTACTACTCAGGAGAATAATATGGCCCCAGGTCTGGATGCATGTGCGAGAATTACCCTGGTGGTTGATATTGTTGAGGTCGTTGAGGGCCATAGTGTGGAACAAAAGGAGATGGTTTTCGCTACTCGTTCATCGACATGAATTCCAAAATGTTGGTTTGTTGGTTTGGGTCCTCTGCAGCAGCGAGGAGTTTGTTCTGGTTGTCATTCCGGCTAAACGACTGTCCAGCTCCTTGGACAATAGGTGGATCTTCCTCTTCTATATTCTCCATGGGAGCATTTTGGTTGCACTCTCCCATAAGTGTATGTCGTCACCTTGAAAGTTTCTATTCAATCTCTTGGTTGATTGGAAATAGATCTCATGACTCAGTGGTCTTGGAACGAGTGATGCGGCCACTCATACACCTATGAACCATCACAAAAATGAACACACCAAGCATAAAAGAGGAAGAAAAAAAAGTAAAAAAAAGAAATGAGAGTAATAATAGAATTTATTATTTTCATTTTCACTGAAATTGATACAAAATTGATGAAAAAAAAACAATATTAACTTCTATTTCTTCCCTATCATCGATGCCAAAATTTGGTATTGTTCTTGCCGAAGTGTTATTTTCAAAAATCCAAATTATATAACCCTATAAAGTATAATACCAATAAGGGGTCAATCCACAATGAGAAGGAGTTATTTTTGTTTTGTTTACATCATTTATAATTGATTTAGTGAATTTTATTGGAATTTAGAGTTTATTATTTAGTGTTTTGAGAAAAAGGTGATTGGATTTTAATTTTGTAACAATTTACTTGAAAGATAAAGAAAAACACAGAAATTTGGTTTGGATGAAAATTTAGAGGGAAATGCATTGGGGTTTTGGATTTTAAAGGTTTTTATTAAATCAATTTTCTTATGAGGTTTTGTTGTTCAGGAAAATCACATCTCTAGGTTAAGAATTTAATAGAACCCCCTTAGTCTGGTGATTTCTATTTGAATCAATATAAACCAATTCCTTGATTTTGAAATTTATTTCTCTTAATTTTATTAATTTTATCCCTTTTTTAGATGATTTAAACACCCAATGTTCATGGATGGTTTTAATCTCAATTCCTCAAAGACCCCTAGAAATCTCTTTCTTGGTCCGATACAATATTTCTATTGATAATTGGAGAGAGTTAATAAGTAATTATGAGAAAGAAGAATAAATTAGATGATTACAAAATCACAATTGAAAAATTATAACACATAATTTTCCACAACCCCAACACTTACGGAATTTAGCTACTCATGGAGTAGCTAGTAACTAAATAACTCGCAATACCTGAATTCATCCTTTTGAAATTTTAAGAGTGAAGGTCTTCGAGAAGGAAGCACAGACACATATTCTCTCTTATATTCTCTCCTCTTATTTCTCTCTCTTCTTCTCTTCTGGGTCATCTTTGGAGTTATCCCCCTTGGAATATCTCGAAATGAATAAATCTGAATAACTCCTGAGCTTGGAAGGCATTACACCTATTTATAGGTTTTAGTAATATACAATGTGTACAAGGAAGTATTTGGTGTGTACCCTGGTAAATGCATTTTGGCCTTTCTTTCTCCACTATTAGGTGAGATATCATGCCGTATTTGACTTTGAACATAGTGCTGCCTTGGTAGGTGGGAGTAAACGATGTGCATCACCTCCCTACACATTGTGTAATATCATTCATCGGCCACCAACCGCTTCTCGATGGGCCACACAATGTGTATATGGGAAGTACACAGCGTGTATGCTTCGGTTGACAACACGCGCATGTATCCAGTCTTCCCAATACATGTCGTGGTAGTCTTACAAGGTGTGTATATAAAAGTACACATAGTGTATATTTGAAATTTTGTTCTGATCATCCGCAATTTGTGATTCTGACTGGAAACATCATAAAATTATCATAATCACCAAAATAAAGAATTTTACCCATACAACAAAATATATTTTGTGAAAAAAAAAATTTATGCTAAATAAAATGTATAACAAATTAGACAAAAATTGGGTACATCAGGTTCCACTCAGTATATAGAGGACCCATGTCTTGATACAACATGAGGGTTCCACTTTGTCGGTAGAGGACCCATGCACAGTACCAGCATGAGGGTTCCACTATGGGGATAGAGGTCCTATGACCAATCCCAGTAGGGGGTTCCAGAATTTGGATAGATGACCCATTCCCTATCCCAATAAGAGGGTTACAATCTTTGGATAAAGGACCATTTATCTATTGTAGTTGTAGGGTTCCACTATGTGGATAGAGGACTCATGCCCTATCGTAGCATGAGAGATTCACTCTATGGATACAGGAATAATGACATGTCCTGGTATAAGGGTTATACTCTTACAACTATGAGTATTATAAAGTATTTCTAACCCCGTACTCTCTATGATTATCCTTCCTAATCACTACCATAGTTTAGCCCCTCCTAAAGAAGCATCATTCTTGGATCATATCAAATCATATACCAAGTTCCACTAAGAAGTCCACCATCATGTTATACATGAAACAAACACTGAGGATAGGATACATGAGCGCCAAAATAAAAGTCTGAATGATTGAGATATGAGAGGTATAAGATTCATTAAGGAGTACATGGTGTTTCTTCCAGCATTTCCTCCTAGTTATGTCCTCACCAGCACATGTCTTGATGTCCATGTAGTACTAAACAATTTGTAAGGATACTACACGGCATGTATCAGCCACCCGAGGCCTACTCTTGTGAATCTGGTCATGATCTTCTACATTGGCCATTTTCTACTATAGGACATTCCCCTCATAATATATGGCAAGTTAGGGTTAGGAAACCACTCAGCATGTGTTGCCTTCCCAATCTCATGTACTCTCTGAATTACACGACATGTATCCTGCCATACACAGTGTGTGGGTCAACATGGGATCTTTGGTGTGTATCATTTGTACACTTCAAGATGGGTAACAAAGGGTTTCCTGGAATTTTGTCCCACCATATAATGTTTAATATTTAACTCTAACAAAAAACCCTAACTACTTAAGTAACCAGACTAAACAGCATGTGTCAATTCCAGTACCCCCAATGTAGTAGATATTTTCACATAATGTTAGATTTGTCAAAAAAATCCCATATCTAGGATCACCACCACTCATTCCAACCGTTAACCACTCAAAATTATATGAAAATGAGGTTATCATCACCTGAGATCTATTTCATACCCAATGGTATCCAAAAATCAAATCTTGAACCACCACTCTAAAAAATCACAACCTCATATGCTTACTTATCACGGTCACTCATTCCTAAATCCTCAATCAAAAAGAAAAATCACCTGTATCCCATAAATCATATAGATATGTCCTCAAAATATCATATCACTCATAAAATGTGAATATCCTATGAATTTGTGGGATTGATCGTGCTCGAACCTCTTCAAAAAAGTCAAATTGTGGCCTTGTATGAAAATAGTGAGGAATTCAAATAAGGATGGGGGGAAAGAACCAAGGAAAAGGGAGAATAAATCATTGGGAAATTTTTCATAGAAAATGAAAATAAATTGGGGATATTCGGGGAGAAAGTCATTGAAAAAATAAGAAAAATTTGAATAAATAATTTAATTCAATTCCAACAAGCTCATGTGACAGTTCAATTAAAAAAATG
This sequence comes from Viscum album, assembly GCA_963277665.1. Taxonomy (NCBI): domain Eukaryota; kingdom Viridiplantae; phylum Streptophyta; class Magnoliopsida; order Santalales; family Viscaceae; genus Viscum; species Viscum album. The sequence continues at coordinate 41,951 of CAUJRU010000938.1, forward strand.
TCAAAGAAAATTGTTTTGATCAAGCTAACTATTTTTAGTAATAAGGGTAGAAACTAGAAATAATTAGTCATACCTTGATATTAGGTCATTTATTGGAGAATAACATTTCTTCAAATGATGTATATGATCTGTTGTGTTTGTTGCACCTCAATTCACCATGATTCGATTGTCAGTTGTCGTCTGATCTCAATATTCCAACATAAAATTGTGGATTCCTCTCAAAATCTTCATATGGTTATGTGACAGACCATGTAAAAAATTTTATAATGAAAAATTTGTATAGTTTTACATTTATTTCATTTGAATTTTTTAAAAAATAATCATTTATTTTAATTAAAATGCACCTTCCAATGAATGCTTCTACCGCAGATCTCACACAAATTTTTTTTGGTCATTCCTAAATAAATTTCACACTATAGATTCAACCATGTAATCATGCCTCCGATTTGAGGCTCTATTTACATGTTATTCCATTATTTCTAAAAAAATATGTGTGTTTGAAATATAAAATATATTTAATATTTTTATAAAATTTATTCTAGGATCATCGGGCCATGGAATCACATGTCTTCTCAGAACCTGGATCTGAAAATATTCATTTATATATTTAAATGTATTCTAAGGAAAAGCATGGTTTCTATAATAAATGGTTATAGGTTTTTTCCTTAGGTATATGGTTAGTTTATCATCTAATAAATAAACTAATACTTAGTAAATTCTAATGATCATGCCACTTTATTATATTATTTCTACCATGTTTTATGCTTATTTCATTTTTCGTTGTTTTATCAATGACGTGAATTAATGAATTAACAAACATGCAGAATAGAACTAAAATAAATTTACTTATCCATAAATATTATATAATACTTTGTCCATCACTTCATTAAATCCACTTAATTTTAAAAATAAGTTAATAAATATAATAATTTTTATTTTACACATTAAAGGGAAAATCCCTCAATTATATATATATATATATTAAGTTCATATATCCACCCACTACTTTAGTTAAAATCTTACCATAGTTCAAAGTTCATGAAGAACCAAAGTTTGTGTGCTTCTAATTATCTTGGAAATCTAACTTCATGTTTTTGGTTTCAATATCATATTTAACATCAAGGTTTGACTACCAAATTAGTACATGGTGTATTAGATAGGAAAATGTTTATGAAATAAATTTTTTTTTGATTTTAGTATGTGGGGGACCACTCAAAAAATCAGGGAACTTTATGTTATTACAGTTATCATTTGGAATTCCTACCTAAAATCAATTAATTTTATTGATTGGACAATGTTATGGTGATGAGAAAGAGAATATAGATCTTATCAACTATAATATCCAAGTAACATGATATTATGAATCCAATTGTAAGGGATACTTTGTTTCAATAATATAGTGGGAGATTAATAAATATATTGTTAATTGTTTTTTTGTAATTTTTATTTCATATAGAACAAAATTTCTACTCATCATATTTTTAGAAACAAGAATAAAAATTAATTCAAACATAAATATATGATCCATAATTGATAAGGGTAACCTTCTCCCCATCAAAAATTTCCAAGAGTGGAAGTGGAGCTTACAAATTATCCTATAATATGAAATAAAATTTTATGTGCTGGAAGAACTTATTCCTAATGCACATGGTAAAGAGTCTAGTTATGAAGAGTTACCTCTCTATGAAAAACATTTAAACAATTCCACAGATGTTTAGTGTTTCATGATATCATCTATGACCAATGATTTTTAAAGCAATATGAGTACATGGATGTGTATATAATGATGTATCACCTTCAAGATCTATATTAATTAAATTGAACACAAGAGAGATATGAGTTCTCCAATGATCTATTTACAACTAATCTTGGAGAGTTGGCACCAGTTGGGCCTCATATTTTCAAGTTTAATAGCTACATGAAATGAATAGGCATCATAGTGATTAAATTCCTATATGATTTGAACATAGATATCATAAATTCCACACTTCCCATGATCTTATCTTGTTTTATTATTAATTATTATGAGGAATAATGAGAGGAGTGGTTCTAAAAATATTACTGTAGTTTTCCAAGAGGATAAGGACAAGGGGAATAATAAAACCAGAGTCGTTATTGTGAACATGAAAAGTAAGAACAAGGCAAAGGATCCTAAGACTCATAATAAGTCTAAATTTCCATAGGACCATCCTTACATGAATGGAAATATCCATATCGAAGGTAACGAAAATGTGGAAATACGTTTTTCATACGGAAATAATATCCACTTGAAGAGGAACTACACCCTGAAGGAAGGGAAAGCTAAATATACATTCGTTATCAAATGTAATCATTAAATATCTACAAATTGGGTATTTGGTATAGTTTGTGGTGATCGAAACTCTATCCAAATTTATGAATTAGGTTGATTTTAAAATATTTCTAGAGGATAGGTGGATTTGAGATCCAAAAATGTTGTGATTCTAGATTCTCTAGCAGTTGTTAATTACCACCTTTCATTTCCAACTAGAATGAGTTATTTAAGATGTTATTATTATATAGAAAAATTTACTAAGAACAAAATGCTTATATCATGACAATATACAGATGTATTTATTTTCAAATTTATAAATAAATGTTATTTCATTAACATATATGACATATGTTATGGTATGGCACATTTAAATAACTATAATTGTGTATTAAATTATGAATACCATGTATTAAAAATTGATAATGAATCATGTTTGTGTGAATAATATAACACCCATCTATGGAATCTCCTTCTTTTTCATGTAAATGAGAAGCATTTGACAGAGATAAATCAAGATAGTTATTTAGACCCCTTTGACCTGAAACCACTTAAATTATTTCATGCTTATTTACCGGAAAAAATGTCCAAACCATAATTCAGTTGACATGATATAATTCCCACAATTATTTTAGTATTTCTACATGCTAATTTGGGTGGATGATTTCTAGTAGAAGCTATTGGTTGGTATTCTAACTTCATAAATTTCATGTATAACTTGAGTATATATTTCTATGTATACATAATGAGGTATAAGTCTAATTCCTATGATAAATTCAAAGAATTCAAGAATGAAGTATTAAATAAACATAGAAATAAGATAAATAATCATTAATCATATCAAGGTGGTGAATATCTTAACCAAGAGATTATCAACATTATATGGGATTTTGGTATTCTATCTCCACTCAGTCCATCTTACACACCATAGTGTAATACTGTTAGTGAAAGGAGTAACCATACTTTGTTTGATATGGTAATGTTTCTCATTTTTCGTGCAGAAATTCCATTATCGTTTTGGGGGTATGCATTATGAACTACAGACTACACACTAATATAGGTATCAACTAATGTGGTAAATAGAATTACCTTTGAGTTATTGAGAATAAAGAAACATTTTTTGTTGAATACACAAGTATGGGGTGATGAGGAATTTTTTAAGGTCTTATCAAGCAATAAACTAGCACTACAAGGAAACAAATTATCCTTAACGGGTATCCTAAGGAAACAAAGGTATACTACCTATACAACACCTCAGCTAATAATGTGATTGCTTCCTCAGAATAAGTCATTCATGAGAAGGAGTGTGTCCCCAAAAAGGTTTGTGGGAGCAAGATTTAATTTTATGATGTTAATGATCGTGATACACAAGAGTTGGTACTGGAAAAGATACCATATGTCCCCATGGATGAACTAGATCCTAAAACCCAATTACTATGTATGAGAACTATAGAGATAATAGAACAATAGATATATAGTTTTCTAGTCACTGAATATGATAACTCAGTAATAGTTTACAATTATGAACCTCTTCCTAAAAAATAGGTAATAGAGATCTCAAAATCAGTAATATGGATATAATCCATGAATTATTAAAAGGATTTTATGTATCCAAATCAAGTATCAATCCTAGTCGATGTGCTAGTTGATTTAAATCCCGTAGGGTGAAATGGGTATTTAAGAAAAAATTGTACATATAAGGAAAAGTAAATACTTATAAAGTAACGATAGTTTCTAAAGGGTTTAATAAACATTAAGTAATTAACTATGATAATGTCATTTCACTAGTTTCCATGTTTAAATCAATCAAAATTCTAATTTCTATAGCTTCTTTCCATGACTATGAAATTTTACATAGGATTTCAAAACATGTTTCCTTAATGGGAACCTTCACGAAGTTGTATACATGACACAACCATAATGTTTCATGACTAAATGTGATTCCAAAAGGATATTAAAGTTGCAGAGATCCATTTATGGATTGAATAAAACATTTAGGTCATGAAACATTCAATTTTATACAGCTATAAAATAATTTGTTTTCATTAATAACTAATATGTGTTTATAAGAAGCATAGTTGAAATGTGGTCATTATCCTAGTAGTATATGTTGTTGATATATTACTTATTGAAAAATCACGTACTATCCTTACAGTCTATTGAGGACTGGTAAAAAAAGTGTTTATATATGAATGGATTAGGTTAAGTATCATATATTCAAAGGATTAAGATCATTCGTGACATATCACAAAGGATAAAAGGACTAAATCGTTTTATATACACTGACCAGATACTAAAGAGACTTAGTATAAAAGAATTTACAATGGGATTGGTTCTAGTGTCACATGTTATACATATTTCTATGAAAACGTGGCCTCAAATAGAAAAAGAGAATAATATAATGAGTAAGTTCTCATACACTTCAGTGATAAGATCAATCTTGTGTGACATGTTATTTACAAGATATTTTGTTTCCTATGAATTAATCATGGTAGGAAGATATCAAGATAATAAAATAAAATAACATTAGTCTATAGTTAAGGATATCCTTACATTTATGAGAATACATAAGGATATGTTCCTAGTGAATGGATCAGATGAGGAGCTAGTAATCATGGGTTATATTAATGGTTGTTTTAAAAATGATCAGAATGATATGAATTCATAGTTAGGATATAATTTTTATCACAACAGATGAGTTGTGAGCTATAAGAGTTCAAAGAAGCTAGTTTTCCCTGATTTTGTAGTATATTCCATGTATATAGTAGAATTTGGTGTTTTCAGTGAAGACATTATAGAAACGAAATTTTTTCTAGGATATTGATTTTTACCTAGAATTAAAGACTCTGTCATTTTATATTGTGATAATACTACAATGATTCCTCTAGAAAATGAGCCAAAGTCACATCAGTGATCAAAGAACATACTTTATAAGAATACCATCATCATGTATTTTTCTCAGATGGGTGAATTTACAATAATAAGAGATCACAAAGATGATATCATGGAAGATACTTTGTCTAAAGTCTTATCTCAGTTAATGAATAAGTATCATGTGTGAGCTAGAGTACAAAATTTTGTTAAAAATTGGATCTAGTGAATGTGGGAGTCCATTTGAGTTGGTTATATAGAGAAACATTCTTTCTACCTTATGATAACCTGTATTCATTTTTTGGATATTAATAAACTCTTTATCACATCATGATTGTTTTTTTGTAACTTAGTATGTGATTGTGTCTTAATAGTAACGGTCACACTAAAAGCTTATAGTAGTTACCTAAAATTATGAGAACCTATAAGTTTCATGATAGTATTATTAAATATATGTTATATAGTTGGATGAAATAATTTTATGAACATAAATTATGTAGGCTATCTCGGTTGGACACTCATAATACTGAGTAACTTTCTCCTGGTGTATTCCTTTTGTAATATCCTGTGTAGGATATTATAAGAATGAGACCCTCTAGTAGAAAATCCACATTTACATTTGTCATTTGATTTTCCTATCAACGGACATGTGTATTGTTCCTTATAATTTATTATTATTATTATTGGGTATTATATGTCATATAATTGGATGTATTGATGAAAATATTGATGACATGTATTTTAATTGAGGTAATATATATTAGGTTCATCATGAGTAATATTTCAATAATAAATAATGGGATAGAGGATTTTCCACTTCAGTAATTTAATGGAATTTTATATAAACTAAAATTTGATGAAAATAATATAGACTAAATAAATCAATTAATATGGAGTTTTATATACAATTTTGATATCCTGAAATTGAAAGAAACAGACCTTGATCACATAAGCTGATAGAATTGGCATGAAACCTACTTGATTATATATATCTTGATAAAATGTTTATACCACATAATAAGCATATGTATTAGGTAATATGTCATTGTGACATTAAATTATTTCTTTATGAGTGTCTTGACATTTTTCTAGACACAATCTTTGGAATTTATGTTGTTTTTACTAATTTCACTGAGAAAGTGGCTTAGAGGGTCACACACTAAGTGTATCTAGAATCATAGGTAAATAATAAATTATTATTTATTATTTAACATGTTTAATAAATATCATTCCCTCATGTGGTTTAATAATTATCCATGTTTTATTGATCAAATATATTTTGTTACTAGTAATTTGAGTGAATATTATATAAAAATATATTTAATAAATTTTTATTTACAATTTAGTGAATAAATTATTTATTTATTTATTGGTGAATAATGTAGTGACATTAATTTTTGAAATAAATATGTCTTAGTCAAGGACCAATAAATATTATAGAGGATTGGGGTACTGAGTTTAATAGTCTGGTGAGAAATAATATATATTGAATATTATTTAAAATAATAATATTTAATTTAATTCCCATATTTAGATCATGTCATGAAATAATAATATTATTATTATTATAGACAAGGGTTCTATAGGTATTATAGATATAATAAGGGTGGATATGCAATTATTATTTTCAAATCATAGTGAGATATAAGTCCAATTATATTATTTTCTTAAGAGATCCAATTTATTTGTTGTGCATAATGAGATCTGGAGAAAAACCTCTCAAATCCCTAGTGATATCTCTATATTGAACTCTCTTAAGAATTAATATATATCCTCCTCCACCAACACTATCATGTCTAGAGATATCAAATAGATACTTTATTTGAAGTAATTCTTGAGATGATCAACGGTGAATGACAGAAGCACTAGGATATATCATGCTATAACGTAGATATTACTATGGTGATAATTGGTGGTTTATGCGACACATGTGGATACCCACTTAAGGTAATATATTCTTTATTCCAATAAAAAATGACACTGTGACATAGAGACGTTTTCTGATCCATTAAAAAAGAAAGAATTTCTCACAAGGTAAATCATTAATTGAATAAATTAATTATAAATAATATGTGATGATCCATTTCTTTAGTTCGAGTGTTTATCTATATTTTATATTATTTTATTCAATCATGTTAATCACGGAGTATATACTCATGTAAATCTCAAATTAATCATAAATAGTGAAAAAAAGAATAATGCATTCCCCAAATGATTCATCCACTACGCCCCAAACATACAACAAATATATTTTAATTAAAAAACAATAAAATGAATAATTAAATATTTAACAGAACACAAAAATAAATTTTATTGTATGAATATATATTTTAAAAATACTTGTTTAAAATAATCCTAGAATGATTTTTCGAAATTTTACTTTAGAAATATGCATTTATGAATAATTAAAAATGTATAATTTAAGTATTCTTAATTTTATTTATAATTATATTTTAAAATATTTATATTAACCATTTATTTAACATGAATCTTATAAAAATAAAAATATGATCATTCAGAGGAAGAAAGGGATATTTAGAAAAACTATTTGTTTTTCTTAAAGTCATTCAATTTTAATTAACAAAAATAACATCTAATGATGAATGATTTAAATGAAATGTATATATTATAAATATAAAAATATAAATTTAAATCCATATAATGATTATTAATATTCATATAGTTAATGTAAGATCATCTTATGATTGAAGAATGAATTTCATTAACTAATATTTTCTAACTGGTTTTGCAGGTTTATATTTAATTTTAATTCTTTAAATTTAGTGAATTGAATTTGATAACAAATTATTATATATTTTTAATCCTAATTTCCAAATTTTTTAATAAGTACTCTTTCGTTTTTTATTCATAATGAAATGTAAAAATAGAAAAAAAATTTACACATTTTTGGTAAAAACGGATTTATGAGGTGTTATCAATGAAAGATAAGTGTTAAAATGGCCAAAAAATAGTTTAAAGACATTGGATGGTTTTATTACAACCTTAAAATTATAATCATAAAATATGAGACATTTTTTATCCATTTTTTCTAAAATTCACTTGACATTATTTTAAAACATTGATTAATTACAAGTGCACCACTCTCCGCAATTATAAATAGTCACCTCCTACCCACACTTATTCAAAAATATTATTCCATTTTTTGTCAAAAAATCCTGAAACATTTTCTCCAAAAAAATACTCATGCATTTTCTATATCTTATTTTCTTACTAAAATACCAATTATAGGGTTCTTAATAAGAGATCCATATGAGGTTTTTTCTAAGTGAATGTAATAGTCTTCATAACGATCTTTCATTATTAGTTACTATTTTAACACCTGAAATTATATATTTTTAATTCTAGTATAACAACACCAGAATCAATAATATACTAAGATTTTAATATACTAATGGAATAATATTTATCCTTCACCCTCTACATGAAATGTGAAACGAAATTTTCGCTCGTGTGTACGGTGGACTTCCACCTCTCAAACCTATATAATTTTTCAATCACTAACTCAGATGGATAGAAATAATGATGAAAATAATGAATATATATTCTAATTATGACATAATTTTTATTTTAAAAAATTATTATATCACCATCTTCCTTATACTTTCATCCATTAAGGAAATTATAGTGTCTCTCGTCCATATATATGACCTACTGTCTCCATGAAGTGATGCGATTAATTTTCCGTATCCAAATATGATTAATCATTATAAATATTCATAGAATAAATAAATGTGATATTTATAACATTAATAATATTCTAGAGGTGATGGAACAATATCCTATTCACAATAACCAAAACACCAGTTAAAAAAAATGTATGATTATACAAAGCAGTTAACACCTGAAAAATGGTAATAAAGAAATATTTTAGTAAAAAGGGTGACAAAATGTTATGGTAGAAAGATATATGATATGATAATTATAAATATGGTTTTGATATAAATTAATAACATGTCTAGAACCACTATAAATGATTTTAAATAAAATTCCACTGAAAGGAAGTGTGAGGTATGAGTTTGTTTCTCAATTTCCATTACATTGAGATATATTTGATATTATGCACCTATTTACATTGATTTATTGTATATATTTCCAAATTAGTATAATATACATGAATAAATTTCTTTTAATTAATAATAATGTTTCAATTCAATTTAATTATTTTAAAGGGTTAAAATTTAAAAGTTACCAAAGATGTAAGGATTTATTTACCAGTTTTTTTTGGGATTGTATTAATTTTAAATCAAGGAATATTATAATCCATAGTTAATAAAATAATTATATTTTCTTATCCAATTTATATTTACACATTTTCTATATTTTTTCATCTTTTCATCTCTTTTTTACATGTATCTAGAAAATAAATGTTTAAAAGAAAAACTCATTTAATTTCTCTTTTAAGTAGATAAATTTTTCATCTATATAAATATTTTTCAAATATGTTTTACAAAAGTCCATTTTTTAATCAAATTATTTATTAATTAACTTTTAATTAATACTTTAAATTTTATTAGTTATGAAATTATAAGGGCCCTTGTGTCCTCAAATTTTTAATTTGAGTAGAAATTGGAATTTTTTATTTTTTGTGCTCATGATAAGTAAAATGGTCATTTTCCCCTATCAAATGATATCAGATAATTTTATAGCCACTCAATTGGTCCAAAAATATGGATTTTAACCTAGTATAAGAGTTTTGTGGAATTTACATCCATTAGATTTTGGCAAGATTATTTAAAATTTAATTAATTATATATTAATTTATTCATGTGGGTTCAAGTGGTGAAATATTTTTCACATAGCGTTAGATTGAGATTATGAATCAGTGTTTGAGTCCAGAGTATCAAATTTTTCATATGTGATGTATAAAAACACTTTAGGTTCTAGGATTGGGGATGATTATTGAAAGGGTATGTAATTAATTAACTAATTAATTAGATACATGTCACATACAAGACAAATTTTGAAGGTATTTTTCATTTAATTTACATCCTTGCTTTTTTTGGGGGGTTTCTCTAGGTTTTAGGGAGGAATAGATGAGTATTCATGAATTGGGCCAAACCGTGAGCCCAATTCTAAATTAAAAAATAAATTTTGTATCTTTTATAACCTTTTCAATTTTCAACATTTTTCACCCATTAAAATTCCTACTTGACCTCCCCTAACCTATTAATACCACCAAGGTATTTTGGTGCTTTTAAAAATCCATAACCAGGGTTTATTTGGGTTTTTATCTAAGGGGTTGGGCCTACCCGAAAGCCCAATTCCTGTTTTAAAAATACAATTTTATGTTGTTATAACATATTCAATATTTGGGCTTTGTCGGTGATTCCAAGTCTCACCATAGCCCAATTAACACATCCGTGCGTCTGAACTCACCCCCCCTCTTTGGAGCTCTGGATAATCGCTATTTGGTGCCGAACTTCATAGGGTTCTTCAAGTCGCCCAGATTTAAAGATGTAAAGTCATTATTTCATAACTCTCTCATTTCTCAATATTTTTCCTCCATTATAGTTCCTAAATGACCTAATACATCTTGTTTGAACTAAACCTAAATTTTGGCTCTTTTAAATTTCAGATAACAGTGTTTTGGAGTGATTAATTCAAGATACTTCAAGTAAATGAGCCCCTTTCTTTCCTCTTTCAAATTACGTTGGGTTCAACGCATTGTTCTTTGGGTTTCTTCGGATATAATTGAGTTTAATAATGTCCATAAACTAGGTTTTCAAACATAGGGTTTAATTTTGGGATTTCTTGGCCAATTTATGTGGTTTTAGGTTTGATCTAGTTCTCACTTCGTGCAGTGGGGTGAAATTTGATTTTCGCACGGAGATTCAAGGGTTTTTGTTACATTGGTAGGTGATTCCATTGTGTGTGCAATTTTTGTGAATTGTCTTGTTGTGTTCTTGGTACATTAATGTTTATTTAACTTGAATGTTTCTGTAAAAATTGGTTTTAGATTAATTTATAAGGAAAATGAATTTTAAGTTCCAATTTTTGGTGAAATTGGGGGTTTTTCATTCAAATATTTTATTGGTTCATTTTGGGTTGACCTATAATTAATTAGTAGATTTTATTGAACTGTATTAGGACTGAAAATAATGTTTTGAATGTTTATTCTTTTTTTTCTATGAAAGTTTGTTTAAATGGTGTTTGGGATGCAAATGGGCCTTAAGTGCCATGTTTGTGTGAAAATGGTGTTCTTTAAAAGATATAACTTCTTGGTTCACATTGGGATACCCCATAACTGAATTGTTGGTTTCATTAATGTTTATTGAACTTAAATTTAGTTTTAATGACTTACAAGTATTCACATAGTGCGAAAATTGGATATCTTAAAGAACTTTGGGTGCAAAACAATGTGATGATTTGAGAGGTTGTTTTATTGAAAATAAAATTATTTTATTGTGTGTTTTAAATAGTATAAATTGTGTATAGCTACTTTAAAATTTGTTTGTGACTAGTAGCGATATTTTATATGCAAAAGGATGTGTGTTGTTTGCTGAAATTGTTTGAGCACAAAAAGGGGAAGCCCGGGTACCTAGGTGGGGCGGATTTGTACTAGTATGGCTAGTGGATCAGATGGGTTTTGTCTCTGTTCCACTTAGCAATGGGATAACAACAACTCTAACTAAACTATGTGGATGATGATTGGGGACCACTAGGTTATGGGTATGTTCCCTACTAGTGGCTCGTGCACGATAAATAATTTTTCTATGGTTACTCTACACTGAGGTACGAGGTACATAGGGCCCGAGACAACCTAGTGCTTAGGGGTGTTCCCGATTTTGATGCTCATTGGATTTGTGGTATTTACCCCTGTTTTAGGGTGTTTTTGGCATTAATTTACAGTAGCTCACATTTCTATTTAATGTGCTAACATTATGAAATTCTCGGATTGAAAACTGTTTTCATTTGAAAGTTGCATTTCTTTGAATTTTAACACTATTTCACCTTATGTATTAAAATTTCTTGTTTTGTTCACATTGTATTGCATGCTATTTGGAATCATCTGGTGGTATCTTATTGGGCTTAGGCTCAAACCCTAATTACACCCCTGGGCTATAAGTAGACCTACTTATGCTTGACTCAGGTAAAGGGAAGGCTAAGGGTGATGGCAGTTCGGGATGTTAGTCCCCATCGTTGGGGCGGTGTTGCGGAGAAGGATTGCGGGTGATGATACCCTTGTCGTGTGGAGTCCATGGGGATGTATTTATGTTGTTATTATTTGTTTTTAGACCACTTTTAGTGTCTTTAAACATATTTATTCAGATCTAGTTTTGTTAGGAATTGTTTAGCATGAAAATTTCAGATTCTAATAATTGATAGTTTTTTTATGATTTATGCTTTCATACTCAGGTAAATCATTCCCAAACTAGATTTGTATGATACTCGGACACTTGTGCCAGCCCGTGGGGATAGGGAACGCCCTTCAGGCCTTGCCACGAGCCGGGTTTGGTGCCGTTAAAGGTGGTAACCAGATCCGGTTCGTGACAAAATGGTATCAGAGGAGGTTAAAGTTTTTGGGTTATATTGTTATTTTGGGATGATTCGGGATAAACAGGAGCTACGACTGTCAGGGCTCGGGGTATTGGTTGTGAGTAGGGTTTCTAGCCCACACCTCTCATGGCAGACCTTGAGTCACTAGGGGATGTGGGAATTTACGGATTGACTTCACTTCCAGGTGAGACTTGTGGGTTGCAGACCACACGTGGACGTCGGGTATATGTGGAGTAGTTGTTCCTTTTATTATAGGAATGTGTTTAGTTTATATATATTTGATGTATTTGATTAAAATTTTCAGAATTATGGTATTGATTATTGTTTTGTGACTGTTGAATTTTGTAGCAACATGCCTCCCCAGAAAGCTTCCATGCACCCACAGTAGGAAGCTGGAGAGAGTTCTCCCACGCCGATTGATTAGAGGATCGTGGAGGATATAGTTCGGGCTATCCAAGCTTTGGGAAAGGGACCATATCCTAATCCTATTCCTATTATGGAATAAGAGACATGTCCTAGAAAAGATAAAGCACAAGTGTTTCTGAAAAACAAGCCTCGTACCTTCCGAGGTAGCACATAACCCCAGGAAGTAGAAGAATGGCTCGAGAAGACCGAGCGTATACTTGAGTTCTTGGAAACACCTGAGGAGCTCAGGGTGAAGTGTTCCTCCTTTCTGTTAGAGGGTCCCAGCTGTAAATGGTGGGAGTCAGTGCTTCAGGCTGGGAAGAATGAGAAGATGCACTCGGGAGATTTCAAGTCTGTCTTCAATGAACAGTATTTCCCTGATGTGTTGGGTTATTCCAGGTCTAGTGAGTTCATGGAATTGTTCAGGGGAATCTACCTGTGATGGATTATGCCAACCGTTTCGCTGAGTTGGTTCGGTATGCTCCAGAAATTGTCTCTAATGAGCAAGCAAAGGCACAGAGGTTTGAGAAAGGCTTGCGACCAGAGATATACTCCCAGGTGTTCAAGTTTAAGCTAACGACCAATGCTGAGGTTGTTGATAGGGCGTGCATGGTGGAGATTGATAGGAAAGGCAGAGCTAGTTTCTATGGTTTAGTATCAGCAGTGGGCAGTGGTAGCTCCTCAGAGACGAAAAGGAAGCGGGAGTAGCATGTGAAGAAAGGAGGGGGAAGTTTAGACCACTGTTCCAGGTAGTTTTCTTCTGTGGCTTCTGATGCTAGATTGGTCGTGTGCCACCAATGTGGGAGGCTTGGGCATATCCGACCAGCATGTCCACTTCCTCCAAACTCTTTTTGATATAGGTGCCTCTGTTTCATTCATTTTTGGATATTTTGTGGACATGCTGAATTTTCCAACTGAGTTGATGTCTTTTGCAATGGAGTTGGTGACACCATTGGTAAGGAAGAAGGAGCAGGTCCTCGGGTGCCCCTCGTGTGCACTTTCTGTGTCAGGGGTCGAGATGGAGTGGGACCTCTTGGTCCTAGATATAGAACTTTTTGATGTCATACTTGGGATGGAATGGCTACTACATTTCCAAGCACACATCGATTTCTATAGACGTCATGTGAGTTTCACGGCACCTGATGGGAGTCGTCAGGTTTTTCATGGAGAATAGGATCCCTGATCAGGTCGCACAGGGCCTCCAATCCCAAAGTTAGGAAGTGTTATCTTCGAGTTATCTTCTCTTGTGATAGAGGATGGTCTATCCCCTGACGGTGCACTACCTCATGTAGTGAATGATTTTCCCGAGGTATTCCTAGATGATTTTTTAGGTTTTCCCCTGGAGCGGGATGTGGAGTTTTCGATTGATCTGGCGTCGGGAACACAAGTGATATCTCTTCCCTCTTATTGCGTGGTGACCACCAAGTTGAGGGAATTAAAGATACAGCTGGACGAGCTAGAATCCCAAGGATTCATTTGCCCGAGTGTCTCTCCTTGGGCCGCTCCTGTGTTGTTTGCAAAAAAGGCTGATGGATCCCTCCGGTTGTGCATTGATTACCGGAAGCCTAATAAGGTAACAATTAAAAACAAATAACCTTTTCCTAGAATAGATGATTTGTTTGATCAGTTGAAGGGGGAAAAGTGGTTCTCAAAGATAGACATGCGTTCAGGGTATCATCAACTCAGGGTGAACGATTCAGATATCCCTAAGACAGCCTTCCGAAGAAGGTACTGCAACTTTGAGTATTTGGTCATTCCCATCGGATTGACCAATGCTCCAGCGGTACTTATCGAACATATGAATAGGGTGTTCCATCAGTATCTTGATTCCTTTTTTGTGGTGTTTTTGGATGACATTCTGGTATACTATTTCTCTGAGGAGGAACACGAACATCACTTGAGGATCGTTTTGGGTACATTAGGAGATCACCGCCTCTATGAAAAGTTGTCAATGTGCACTTTCTGGATCAGAGAGGTGAGATTTTTGGGTCATGTGATCTCAGAGCATGGAGTGTTAGTGGACCTTGAGAAAATTAGTGCAGTCGTGTCATGGGAGAAACCAAATAATGTGTTCGAGATCAGGAGTTTTCTTGGCTTGGTTGGTTATTACAGGTGATTCGTTCAGGATTTCTCTCGACTTGCTTCACCGATGACTTCCCTCACCCGGAAAGGGGTGAAGTTTTTATGGGGTCCAGAATGTCAGGTGTCCTTCGAGGTGCTGAAGAGGTAGCTGAATACCACCCCCTGTGCTAATTTTTCCAGAGGCTAGAAAGGGATATGTGGTCTATTGTGATGCTTCAGGTATGGGTCTTGCGTGCGTGCTTATGAAGGATGATCATGTGGTCACGTATGTCTCTCGCCAACTTCGACCACATGAAAAGAACTACCCGACCGATGACTTGGATTTGGTAGCTGTGATGCATGCTTTGAAGACTTGGAATCACTACCTCTTTGGGGAGAAGTTTGTGGTATACTCTGATCACAAAATCTTGGCATATATCTTCTCACAGAAGGACCACAACTTGAGTCAACGTTGCTGGATCGAGTACTTGTAGGGGTTTGACTTTGACATTGTCTATACCCCATGAAAGGGTAATGTAGTGGTCGAAGTTTTGTGCAGAATAGTTCCAGTGCAGGCTTTGGGGAAGTCTAGTGATGAGAGGACATTGATGGGTATCTTTTCTCATATGCATGTGGAGACCCAGGAATACAGTGGAGGGGAATTATTGGCAAGCGTTCAGTTAACTCCTTCTCTATTGGAGTTGATTCAGCAGGAACAGCCCAGTGATGATCTTTGTCAGCGGTCGAAGCAGTTCCTTCATGGTGGGGAGACATCCTCTGATTGGTCGTCGTCTCCCGATGGCATCCTGTGCTTCAAGGGCCGTTCAGTAGTGTCATTATCTCTGCAGAAGGTGGTGATGCAAGATAGCGACCGGTCTCAGTGGGTTGTCCATCTGGGTGCCACTAATATGTATTATGATGTTCGTCAGCAGTTTTGGTGTCCTGGTATGAGGCGGGAATAGAAGACTTTGTTTCGAGATGCTACACATGTCAGCAGGTGAAAGCAGAGCACTAAAGGCCATCCGGTTTTCTCCAACCACTACCCATTCCTACCTGAAAGTGGGAAGAGGCCACCATGGACTTCATTGCTGGCTTACCTCATACACCTCAGGGTAAGAATTCTATTTGGGTGGTGATTGATTGTCTGACCAAATCAGCCCACTTCATTCCTATAAAAGATACAACTAATGTAGATGAGATGGGCCATTTGTATCTTCATGAAGTGGTGAGATTCCATGGTGTACCATCATATTTTGTCTCAGATAGAGACCCCCACTTCACATATAAATTTTGGGAAGGCCTTCATAAGGCCTTGGGGTCTCAAATTAAGATGAGCATGGCATAACACCCTCAGACGGATGGTCAGACAGAGCGGGCGAGTCATATTTTGGAGGACATGCTTTGTGCATGTGTCCTGGACTTTGGAGGTTCTTGAGATAGCCATTTGGGATTGGTTGAGTTTTCTTATAATAATAGTTACCAATCCACGATTCGAATAGCCCCTTTTGAGGCGCTCTTTGGTCGGCCTTGTCGGTCCCCCCTATGTTGGGCTGAGGTAGGAGAGACATTACTGTTGGGGCCGAGCCTTGTGCAGGAGACTACTGAGAAGGTCAAGTTGATCAGGCAGCGCTTATTGAAAGCTTTGAGTCATCATAAATCTTATGCTGACTGGAGGTCTCGAGACCTAGAGTTTTCTTTGGGTGACATGGTATTCTTAAAAGTGGCCCCTCATCTGGGCCATCGTCGATTGGGGAAGTAAGGTAAGCTAATGCCACGGTATTTCAGGCCCTTTGAGATCACCGAGTATATTGGAAAGGTGGCATACAGGTTGGACTTACCTTCTTAGTTGACATCTATCCATGATGTCTTCCACGTATCTCAGTTGAAGAAATACAATCTGGATCCATCCCATGTGTTGAGTTGGGAAGAAGTGGAGATAAAGGCTTACTTGTCTATCATTGAGAGGCCGGTGAAAATAGTGGACTCCCAAGAGAAGATACTTCGAGGGAAGTCTATTCCTTTAGTCCGGGTTTTATGGCAGCATGGGAATGATACACATGAGACATGGGAGCTAAAGTCATGGGTCGAGGAAGAGTACCCATTCTTGTTTTCCAATAGAGATTCATGTTGACTTTCCGTGGTAGAAATTCCTTCATGGTGGGGAGAATTGTTCCATAAAAGAAATATTTTAAAGTTATTTTTCATTTAATTTACATCCTTTCTTTGTTTTGGGGGTTTCTCTAGGTTTTAGGGAGGAATAGATGAGTATTCATGAATTGGCCCAAACCATGAGCCCAATTCTAGATTAAAAAATAAATTTTGTATCTTTTATAACTTTTTCATATTTCAACATTATTCATCCATTCAAATTCCAACATGACCTCCCCTAACCTATTAACACATCCAAGGTAATTTGTAGCTTTTAGAAATCCATAACCAGTGTTTATTTGGGTTTTTTCTAAGGGGTTGGGCCTGCCCGAAATCCCAATTCCTTTTTTAAAAATAAAATTTGATTTTGTTATAACTTATCCAATATTTGGGATATTTCGGTGATTCTAAGTCTCACCCAAGATAAATTAATCCGTCCGCGCATCTGAACTCTCTCCCCCTCTTTGGATCTCTGGATAATCTCTATTTGGTGTCGAACTTCATAGTGTTCCTCAAATCGCCCAAATTTGAATAGGTAAAGTCTTTATTTCATAACTCTCTCAATTCTCAATATTTTTCCTCCATTCTAGTTCCTAAATGACCTAATACATCTTGTTCGAACTAACCCTTACTTTTTGCTCTTTTAAATTTCATCTACTAGTGTTTTGGAGTGATTAATTCAAGATACTTCAAGTAAATGATCCCTTTTCATTCCTCTTTCAAATTACTTTGGGTTTAACTCATTGTTCTTTGGGTTTCTTCAATTATAATTGAGTTTACTAATGTCCAAAAACTAGGTTTTCAAACCTCCGGTTTAACTTTTGGCTTTCTTGGGCAATTTATGTGGGTTTAGGTTTGATCTAGTTCTCTCTTGGTGCGGCAGGGGTGAGATTTTATTTTCGCACGGAGATTCAAGGGTTTTTGTTACTTTGGTAGGTGATTCCATTGTGTGTGAAATTTTAGTGAATTATCCTACTGTGTTATTGGTACATTAATGTTTATTTAACTTGAATGTTTCTGTAAAAATTGGTTTTAGTTTCATTTATAATGAAAATGAATTTTAAGTTCCAATTTTTGGTGAAATTGGGGGTTTTTCATTCAAATATTTTATTGGTTCATTTTGGGATGACCTATAATTACTTAGTTGATTTTATTGAACTGTATTAGGACTGATAATTATGTTTTGAATGTTTAATTTTTTTTTGAATGCTTGTTTAAATGGTGTTTGGGAAGCAAATGGGCCTTAAGTGCCATGTTTGTGTGAAAATGGTGTTCTTTAAAAGATATAACTTCTTGGTTCACATTGGGCTGCCCCATAACTGAATTTTTTGTTTCATTAAAGGTTATTGAACTGAAATTTTGTTTTAATGACTTAAAAGTATTCACATAGTGTGCAAAGTGGATATCTTAAAGAGCATTGGGTGAAAAATAATGTGATGTTTTGAGAGGTTGTTTTATTGAAAATAAAATTATTTTATTGTGTGTTTTAAATAATATAAAATGTGTGTAGCTACAGTAAAATTTGTTTGTGACCAGTAGTGATATTTTATATTCAAAAGGATTTGTTTTGTTTCCAGAAATTGTTTGAGCACAAAAATGGGAATCCCGAGCACCTAGGTGGGGCGGATTTGTACTAGTATGGCTAGTGGATCAAATGGGTTTTGTCCCTGTTCCACTTAGCATTGGGATAACGACAAATCTAACTAAAATATGTGGATGATTATTGGGGACCACTAGGTTATGGGTATGTTCCCTACTAGTGGCTCGTGCACGAGAATGAATTTTTCTATGGTTACGCTACACCGAGGTACGAGGTACATAGGGCCCGAGACAACCTAGTTCTTAGGGGTGTTCCGGATTTTGATGATCATTGGATTTGTGGTATTTACCCCTGTTGTAGGGTGTTTTGGTAGTACTTTACAGTATCTCACATGTCTATTTAATTTCCTAACATTCTGAAATTCTCGGATTGAAAACTGTTATCATTTGAAAGTTGCATTTGTTTGAATTTTAACACTATTTCACCTTGTGTATTAAAATTGCTTGTTTTGTTCACATTGTATTGCATGCTCTTTGGAATCATCTGGTGGTATCCTATTGGGCTTAGGCTCACACCCTACTTACACCCCTTGGGTGTAAGTAGACCTTCTTATTCTTGACTCAGGTAAAGAGAAGGCTAAGGGTGATGGCGGTTCAGGATGTTAGTCCCCATCGTTGGGGCGGAGTTGCGGAGACGGATTGCGGGTGATGATCCCCTTGTCGTGTGGAGTCCATGGGGATGTCTTTATGTTGTAATTATTTGTTTTTATACCACTTGTAGTGTCTTTAAACATATGTATTCAGATCTGGTTTTGTTAAGAATTGTTTAGCATGAAAATTTCAGATTCTAACAATTGATTGTTTTTTTATGATTTATGCTTTCATTCTAGGGTAAATTGTTCCCAAACCAGATTTGTATGATACCCGGGCACTTGTGCCAGCCCGTGGGGATAGGGAACGCCCTTCAGGCCATGCCACGGGCTGGGTTTGGTGCTGTTAATGGTGGCGACCTGATCCGATTCGTGACAATACATCCCCCCATCTGAGGTTTCTTACACACTGTATAAGTTGGAGAGTGCCTCTCTTGTGTGATAATTGGATTGAGATTGATGGGGGGAAAGAGGTTTCATTAGACATAGACCACGGTAGAGATCGAGACAAAATCATGGGGCAGTAGCTTACAAGAACAGATTTGGATCTTAAGCTTTTGTGTGTACACCATGATGTAGGTCCATTTTGAGTTTTACACCTTTATCCTATAAAATAGGTTATTATCATATTTTAATTTCTTTTTATGAATAATAAAGAACCCACGAGGGTCAATCTACTCTTAATAGAGAAAATGGTGGGGGGGGGGGGGGTTGTTTTTAGTTGTTTCCCATTTGTAAACTCTTACTATACGATGTGTGGTTTTAGGAACAGACGTCAGGTGTTGTTACCATTTGAAGAATGTGAACTCGTTATATTTACATTACATGTACTATGAGTACATTCCATGTAGAGTTACATATCCTTATGGTGGCACGTGTTTGTGTACCAAGGAAGATGGAATTTTGGAATGAAACATCATTTACTTGGAGTACATATCATGTAGTCAAACACAACCATAGTGCCGAGTACATGGAAAGGCATGCCATGTTGGAATATTTGGAAATATCACATACACAGATAGACCCTATGTGGGATGAATACTAGGAAGAAACACACAAATAGTATAAAAAACATGTCCAATTGATGCGAGTTACATAGGTTGGTAACCTCAATAGGGTACAAGTCGTGTACAAGTTTTACATGCCATTACTTGGGTTTCACACACCATTTACAGGTGATGTATACACCTGTGTTGGTATTTGGGTGTACAAACAATTTAATTGAGTGTTAATTTAATGTACTTCTCCTTGATACCATTTTATGGTTTTTAATGTTATTGTTCCCCAAAGTCATAATTGGATACAAGGGGATTCCATTTTTAGTGTATTTTCCATGTTGAATGAGATGGTGGAACCCCTGATGTTTTTTGAGGACTCTAAAGGTGTTATTTTGAGTGATTACATTGTTCTAGAGATTATAACCTCTATAAATATAGTTCTGTTATCTCATGATAGTGATAAAAGGGGTGATACATGGAATTATTGGAGTACATAACATGAGTTCAATAGAGACCTCATATAACTTCCCACCTTTTTATAACATAACTTTTCATTACATTTTTACAAAACCGAGGATCTTTAATGCAACACCCTGATATTTTATGAAAAATATTCTCTTTAATTTTATTTATGTCTTGTATTGTACGCTACAATAAATGAGTTTTGCACAACACGCAACCCTAACTTGGCTGCATTACACGCAATCATGACCTTCCTCGATAGCGTGTGTTGTACGCAATACTGAGTTTCACTAAACAACGATATGGTATTAAAATATTATTAAAACTAGCCGTTATGAATAGTAATAACAACTTTTTGAAATTTTATAAATTTTATTTTTGAAAATGGACTTCATTTTTGGATTCGGAATATTGAAATTAGCCTAGGGTGATATTTTGGTATTTTTCTGGAAACTTTCAATTTTGATGAATAGTGAAAACACTGGGTTATTATTTAAAAACTGACTTTTTATTTAAATAATTATTTATTTTATTTAAATTTATTTTAGGTCAAAATGGAAACATAATACCTATATAAGTTCAATGTAATTCATTAGAGTAATTTTATAATAATTTTAGATATATAAAAAGTTTATTGAACTTTTCACCGTCTTTTACCCACCTCCTAGGAGAATTTGCAAATTTACATAAAACTTAAATTTACCGCTTCTGTGAGTCAAATTTCAAAAATACGAGAGACATGGTTGATGTCAGTAATTAAAATTTGGTTCAATGAGATGAAAATAATTTTGGTGAATAGTAAATTTTTACTTTTTTTACCATGGTTAAAAGTAAATAGGGTAATTAAGGGTAAAAATGATATTATTATTACCCTAACACATGTCTTAATTATATTGGATAAGTGTAATTCAACCAAAAACAACCTTAGGAATAAAATGTGACCATTTAGGTCCAGTTGTATTAGATTAGGACATTTATTATTAATTTATTTAAAGAAGGGTTAAAATAGTTAAAATCAAAGTTTAATAAGTAAATCATCTTTAATATAGGGTTGTACATAAGATAAATTCTACTATAAATATTAATTATAAATATAAAAATATTTACTACATAATGGTATTTTATTTGTAATTTCTATAAATTAAATAATTTAATCTATGTATGACACAAAGATGATACAGTTATTATCTTATTAATAAAATATTGACATAATTGATGTTATAAATACCCAAATAAATGTAATTTGAGACTTTTTATGAATTACACTAATTTTATAGGTTAATATGACATGTTAGTATTTATTTAATTAACTTTTTTCTAACTAATAAGTCTGTTATTATTTTCACAAAAATCAATTACTAAATAGTGTCAATATTGACATAAAATAGTTTTAAAAAATATTATATTATTAATTGTTATTTTATTCCTAAAAATCTAAGGTTCGGCCAAATGACTTAGATAAGATTATATATATTAATAATAAACAACTTGGGTTTCGTTTTTCTTCTTATAGTAAGTTTATTAACCTTATAGTGTAAGAACACAAAAAGACAAGGTAAAAGTAAAATTATCTAACTTAAAGATAAATCTAAAAGATAGGGTTAAAATAGTAAACTAAACTTGTAAAAATTCTATTGGATGATAGGATTTAGACCCATCCTCACCGTAGCTTCGAAATAAATCAATTTTGAGCTATTTAAAACCAAATATTGCTTTATAATAAAATAATATTTTTAGTTTTTCCAAAGGTGCCCCTCTCCTCCCTTATAAAAGGGCACCTCCTCCCTCTCTTCCTCACACCACTTTGAGCCTCCATTCTCGGCAAACCCCTACCAATTTATTCTATCCACTTCCCTGGAGACATCCTAGAGGTCCTGGTCATCTTCAAATACCAATTTTAGTGCCCTAAAAGGAGGTCTCAAAGAAGCGCTTCAAAGAAGAGGTAATGTCCGTTACCGATTCTTTCAACATTATTTCTTCTTCCACTTATTCTTATTTATTTGTTTCATTATGAAGAAATAACATCAGTATCACTCATATACTGATATGTTATTATAAGTATGAAACAACCCTATTTCAACATCTATCCATCCTACGGAAAACGAAAACACCGCGCGTGCGTACGTACCGAATACCGTCTCCACATCGTGGTGTAATCTATTCTCCACCACCACCTTACTTGGATGGGTATAATGGTATAAAGAACGAATATATATGATTATTTTAAAGTGATATTTATTCTGAAATTGTATACATATACTCCAATACAATTCCACGATCATGGGAACAATATCATCACTCGTGCGTACGTACGGAATATCGTCTCCACGATGTGGTGCGACTCGTTCTACATGATTTTCATTACATAATTATTACATAAATGAATTGAGTGAATGAATATGATATATATTACACTAATACCATTCTGTAAATGAGGTCTCTATAACCTAAAAGAAGAATAAGAATTTATTCAACAAAACACGCATAAGATCAAAAAGAAATAAACACACGAATAACAAGTAAAAATGAAATATTACTAATAAGAAGCTAAAAATATGACCATATATGATATCATAACAATGAGTTTGATTCTGGAATAAGTAAATGAAATTATCTAAATCATTATACAGGAGGTTCGGACACTTACGATGAAACTTGGACCTATGTTAAGGGAAATATCACAATCTCATTTTTATCCGAGATTGTTTATACTTTGGAATTTACTGGGGTGTATTTTATCATCCACATCCATGTTTCCTCAGTATGTAATATTATTTCCATCCACATACAATTGTTTAAATCCAATTTTACCCTTAGGTGATTTTTTAGTAAAAACATATTAAAGGAATCTTTTGTCGTTTTTCGTACGAGGTACTTTTTGACTTTTCCGACAAAAGTACGAGAAGCATGTTTTTTAACATATACGGCAGGAATGGATTTTTTAAAAATTATTTCCAAGAATCTTCCTTAAAAATTATTCAAGTTTATTTTTAATCAAATTCTTTTAGTTTAGAATTGAATGACATGTTAAGAAAGGTAAAGTGTCTTTGAAGTAGAAAGGATATTTTCCTCAAGAATGGAGTTCAAGTGTTTTATCAAAATTATTTTCCATCTAAGATAATAAAGGTTTTTGTTTATATCCCTATTATTACATTGATTTGATTATGTTGTGATGGAATTATTTTTATGAATTCATTTATCTTATATGAATTATTTTATGATGTCACGATGTTTAAGAATCCATTTTTTATTACATGGGTTATGCTATGATGTAAGGTTTATGATTTTGTGGCACACATAAAAATGGAATCATTATGAGATGGCTGGGACCTATATCTCCCTCCAATGCATTGGGTAAATATTTTATATCTCATGAGATAGACATTGCTGGAAGGGCAGGTTAAACTGGTTCAGTTAAACAGGACTGAAACGAGGAATGAACTCGGTTCAGAAATGGACTTTGTCAACTAAGATTGTCTTGTCAATGAGTCTTGACTAATAAGAAATGATTCTCTATGATTATGTGTGTATGCCACAAAGCTTCATGTTTTAAGTTAGGATTATTGTGATTACATTTCACAACCATGATTTATCCCATGTTATGAAATTATTATTTCTTTTGCAGGGTAAGATTTCCAAATTGGTTTGTTCTTATGAATATTATGTGATTGATATTTTTTTCGTTTACCCTTACTGAGCATTTGAACTCACCCTTTTATGTTTTATTTTCCCCAGGATACAAAGAAAGGTTTTAGGTAAGAAAAAAAGGGAAGATCTTTAAGGGAGATGTTGAAGATCTTTCAGCACGATTAGAAGATTATATTCCGAGTTTTCAAAGACACTAAACTATTAAAGTCCTTGTGTGTGTGTTTTTTGTAATGTACTAAGTATTCCGCAAAAGTAATGTAATGTCCATGTACGTCAAGATTAGGGTCTCTACAGTTGGTATCATAGGAAAGGTTTAGTCATGCTTTGGAAACTAGGATGCGAGAACTTTAGTGAGATCCCTAGAGATATTTCTAAGGTATGTCGAGGGATGTCCCTAAGGTTATGTATACGTTATAGTCTTAGAATTGCGCTAACCATCTTAGAATTAAACCTAAGATGTTAGATATTTATGGTACTCCCCCTTTATTATGTTGTTTTCCCTAGTGTGATTTTTGCCTCTCACACTATTCTTTTTGGGTTTTAGACGATGGATGGAACCCAAAGGAACTGTATTGATCAATGTATTGGATGATGCAATTATTGTCCTCTTGAACAAAACAACGTTATGGGAGATGGAGTGCAAAATCTTATTGCTATACTTACAGAAGCTATGAATCATTCTGGACTTCCAAATTAGCAGAGAAGGGAACAATATTCTATTGAGTCCTTCATGAGGCAACGCCCAACTTCTTTCAGTGGGTCTTCCGATCCACTTGTTGCTGAATAATGGATCAGTACCACTGAAAAGATATTTTCAGTTCTTCAATATTCCGAACATGATAAATTCATCTTAATAGTATATCGTTTGGAAGGTGATGTTGATCAATGGTGGAATCTTATCAATAATACGAGGCCAAGAGATGAAATTGAGTCCATGGAATGGGACGAGTTCAAGAACTTATTTTTCAATAATTACTTCCCTCGTAATCTTTGAACAAAGATAGAGAAGGAGTTTCTTGAACTAAAGAAAAAGGATGATAAATTTGT
This sequence comes from Viscum album, assembly GCA_963277665.1. Classification (NCBI taxonomy): domain Eukaryota; kingdom Viridiplantae; phylum Streptophyta; class Magnoliopsida; order Santalales; family Viscaceae; genus Viscum; species Viscum album. The sequence goes on from CAUJRU010000938.1 coordinate 67,588, forward strand.
TGGTATATACGAAGCGAATTTTACAATGCTTGCAAGGTATGCATCTGGATTTATAATCCAACCTGAAAGTAAAGTTGATCGATTCTTCAGCGGCTCAAAACCAAATCTTGAAAGGGAATTTGATATAAGAGACTTCAGTAGATATGAAGAAATTTTGTGTTGTGCTATTAAGGTAGAAATGGAAGATGGTGTTACATATCCATCTCATGGTTTTGACAAGAAACGAATGATGGAGTTCAAGGAGAAATCTCAGAATAATGGTTAAAAGAAGATGAATGTTTCCTTATGCTCAAAGTGTGGAAAGAAGCATGGTGGAGATTGTCTTAAAGGGACTAGAAAATGTTTTAAGTGAGGAAAAGAAGGTCATCAAGCAGCTGAGTGTCGACGTAATGGAAAAAGGGTTGCTAATGGTGTGAATAAAGAAAACAATATAGAGAACGCACAAACAACACTTCAATGCTTCAAGTGCAATGAAATGGGGCATTATGCTAATCAATGCCCTAATCCAAGGGTTAATGATGATCGACCTGAGCAACCACTTAAGGCAAAGGACAAAGGGAAGTCACATTTGATCACTATTGGCGACGTTGAATATGACAACGATGTGCTGGAATGATTAAGTGTTTATGTAATGGGATTCCAAAATAATGTTCTATATAGTATCGTGGAATATTGGAATATTTATGTATTGGTCTATTGTGGTTTTCAATAATTTTATGGTACCAGTAACCATGGAAAGCGATTGAGATATTTGTGGTAAGAAGATGATATGCACATAATGAAGGGATAAGAAGATAATGAGATGTTTGATTGTAATCATGAGCTCATGATTGATATAAGGACTAAGTGATATCATGGTTTGAGTATAAATAATTTTGACGATTTTGGTTTGTGGAAAGTTTTAACTTTTAACTGCATTCATGTTTTCACTAATGTTCAATGGGTATTCATTCTTCAAAAGAATACATGATTAAGGTATTCACATGTTTGTAATTTGACCAACAAGAAATATATTATGATATAAGGGGGATAAATGATGTCATTCACATGATTGTTATGTGACATTTCAAGTAATAATTTTCTTTATACTATGAGATTGGACCGAAGTATTTTAGATAAGCCTAAAGATTGGAATGGATTATGTTGGACATAAGTTAGTATTGTTTAAGGATAGAACTTTTTTCAATATTATTGATGGGATGTTATAGTAATTTAGCTTTAGAAAAAGGACAACCTGCAGGATGGGTGACAACCCATCGCGTCAGACAAGGCTGTGGGAATTGAACCCACAACCGAAGTGCGACTGGCCTTTATTGCCTACAACTGGCCTACATGAAGTCCCTGGTTAATAGAAACTAGTTTTATTTTATTACGCGGTATGATATATTAAGTATAAGTTCATTCTTGGAATCGTATATGGTTAACCTCCCAATAGATGGACTTGTGTAACTTTGATAACTTTTGCTAACCATTTGTTTGAAATAGATGGAATGACCCATCATTCTATCACATGATCTATTAACACATTATGAATAACAAATTCAACTTCATTTCTTTAATTGATGAAGTGGAAATTTTTCAAAGCACGAACAACAGTGATATTGTAACAAAATAAAGTAAGTATTTATTCTAATTGAAATTCTTCAACTTTAGGGAAATGATCTTGAAAACCAAAATTTTTTTCCTAGTGCCCTTATATCCGATGAATCAGATGGTACCCTAGATCATCACAAATTTATGGCTTTGTTGTTGTTGGATTTTTCATAGCCATTTTCTCTCCCACTCTCCATCAGAACATGATGGTTAGGTTTCTCTTCCATATACATATTTTTACCTATGTTCTCCTATGTGGAAACCCAGTGATTAGTTAATTTGGGTAACCGTTATGTTTCATACTTTAGTTTTTAAAGATTGGTTTTGGTATTCCTTTTTACGATGTGGGTTTCAATTAAAGAAACTTTCGAGTAGTAAACCATTTATAACCCTGACGAATTTCGATGGCGAAATTCATTTTAAGGGGGGGGGGGGTAGAATGTAACACCCCGAGATTTTATGAAAAATATTCTCTTTAATTTTATTGATTTCTTGTGTTGAGTCTTGCACAACATGAAACCCTAACTTGGCTGCATTACACGCATTCACAACCTTCCTCGATAGCGTGTGTTGTACGCAATACCGAGTTTCACTAAACAATGATATGCTATTAAAATATTATTAAAATTAGCCGTTATGAATACTAATAATTTTTTTTTTGAAATTTAATAAATTTTATTTTTGAAAATGGACTTCATTTTTGGATTCGGAATATCGAAATTAGCCTAGGGTGAAATTTTTGCATTTTTCTGGAAAGTTTCAGTTTTTGATGAATAGTGAAAACACTAGGTTACTATTTAAAAACCGACTTTTTATTTAAATAATTATTTATTTTATTTAAATTTATTTTAGGTCAAAATTGATACATAATACCTATATAAGTTCAATTTAATTCATTGGATTAATTTTATAATAATTTTAGATATATCAAAATTCCATTGAACTTTTCACCGTCTTTTACCCACCTCCTAGGAGAATTTGCAAATTTACATAAAACATAATTTTACCGCTTCTGTGAGTGGAATTTAAAAAATCATAGAGACAAAGTTGATGTCAGTATGTAAAATGTGGTTCAATGAGATGAAAATAGTTTTTGATAAATAGTAACTTTTTACTTTTTTTACCACGGTTAAATGTAAATAGGGTAATTAAGGGTAAAAATGATATTATTATTACCCTAAACCATGTCCTAATTCTATTTTATAAGTTTAATTTAACAAAAAACAACCTTAGGAATAAAATATGACCATTAGGTCCACTTGGATTAGATTAGGATATTTATTATTAATTTATTTAAAGAAGGGTTAAAATAGTTAAAATCAAAGTTTAATAAGTAAATCATTTTTAGTATAGGTTTATACATAAGATAAATTCGACTATAAATATTCATTAGAAATCTAAAACGATTTACTACATAATGGTATTTTATTTGTAATTTTCGTACATTATATAATTTAATTTAGTTATGACAGAAAGATGATGCAATAATTATCTTATTAATGAAATATTGACATACTTGATGTTATAAATAACCAAATAAATGTAATTTAAGACTTTTTATAAATTAAACTAATTTTATAGGTTAATATGACATGTTAGTATTGATTTAATTAACGTTTTTTGAACTATTCATTCTGTTATGATTTTCACAAAAATCAATTACTAAATAGTGTCAAAATTGACATAAAATAGTATTTAAAACAAATATTATATTATTAACTGTTATTTTATTCCTATAAATCCATGGTTTAGGAAAATTACTTATATAAGATTATATATATTAATAATAAACAACTTGGGGTTCTTTTTGTTTCTTATAGTAAGTTTATTAGCCTTATATTGTAATAACACAAAAAGACACGGTAAAAGTAAAATTATCTAACATAAAGTTAAATCTAAAGGATAAGGTTAAAATAGTAAACTAAACTTGTCCAAATTCTATTGGATGAGAGAATTTAGACCCATCCCTACCATAGCTTCTAAATAAATCAATTTTTAGCTATTTAAAACCGAATATGGATTTATTATAAAACAATATTTTTAGTTTTTCCAAAGGTGCCCCTCTCCTCCCTTATAAAAGGGAACCTCCTCTCTCTCTTCCTCACACCACTTTGAGCCTTCAGGAATGGCCAAACCCTGACAATTTTTTCTCTCCACTTCCCTATAGACATCCTAGAGGTCCTGGTCATCTTCAAAGACCAATTTTAGTGCCTTAAAAGGAGGTCTCAAAGAAGCGCTTTAAAGAAGAGGTAATGTTCGTTACCGATTCTTTCAACTTTATTTCTTCTTCCACTTGTTCTTATTTATTTGTTTAATTATGAAGAAATAAAATCAGTATCACTCATATACTAATATTTTATTATAATTATGAAACAACCCTTTTCACTATCTATCCATCCTACGGAAAAAGAAATCACCAGGCGTGCGTACGTACGGAATACCATCCTCACGCCGTGGTGTAATCTATTTTCCAACACCACCTTACTTGGATGGGTATAATGGTGTAAAGAATGAATATATATGATTATCGTAAATTGATATTTATTCTGAAATAGTATAAATATACTCCAATACAATTCCACGATCAAGGGAACGATATCATCGCTCGTGCGTACATACGTAATACCGTCTCCACGATGTGGTGCGACTCGTTCTACATGATATTCATTACATAATTATTACAAAAATGAATTGAGTGAATTAATATGATATATATTACACTAATACCATTCTGGAAATGAGGTATCTATAACCTAAAAGAAGAATAAGAATTTATTCGACAAAACACGCATAAGAACAAAAAGCAATAAACACCCAAATAACAAGTAACAATAAAATATTACTAATAAGAATATAAGAATATGACCATATATGATATCATAACAATGATCATGATTCTGGAATAAGTCAATGAAATTATTTAAATCATTATAAAGGAGGTTCGGACACTTACGATGAAAATCGGACCTAAGGTAAGGGAAATATCACAATCTCATTTTTATCCGAGATTGTTTATACTTTGGAATTTTTTGGTGTGTATTTTATCATCCACACCCATGTTTCCTCAATATTTAATATTATTTCCATCCACATACAATTTTTTAAATCCAATTTTATCATTTGGTGAGTTTTTAGTAAAAAAATATGAAAGGAATCATTCTTCGTTTTTCGTATGAGGTACTTTTTGACTTTTCCGACAAAAGTACGAGAAGAATGTTTTTTAACTTATACGACATGAATGGATTTTTAAAAAAATATTTACAAGAATCTTCCTTTACAAGTTTTAAAGTTTACTTTTAATCAAATTATTTTATTTTAGAATTGTATGACATGTTAAGAAAGGAAAAGTGTCTTTGAAGTAGAAAGATACTTGAGTGGAGTTAAAGTGTTTTATCAAAATTATTTTCCATCTAAGATAATAAAGGGTTCTGTTTCTATACCTATTATTACATTGATTTGATTATGTTGTGATGGAATTATTTTTATGAATTCCTTTATATTATATGAATTGTTTTATGATGTCACGATGTTTAAGAATCCCATTTTTATTACATGGGTTATGCTATGAAGTATGGTTTATGATTTTGTGGCACACCTAAGAATGGTATCATTATGAGATGGGTGGGACCTATATCTCCCTCCAATGCATTGGGTAAAGATTTTATATCTCATGAGATAGACGTGGATGGAACGGCAGGTTAAACCAGTTCAGTGAAACAGGACTGAAACAAGGAATGAGCTCGGTTCAGAAATGGACTTTGTCCACTAAGATAGTCTTGGAAATGAGTCTTGACTAATAAGAAATGATTCTCTATGATTATTTTTGTATGCCACAAAGCTTCAAGTTTTAAGTTATGATTATTTTGATTACATTTCACAACCATGATTTATCCCATGTTATGAAATTATGATCTCTTTTGCAGGTTATGATTTCCAAATTGTTTTGTTCTTATGAATATGATGTGATTGATATTTCTTTAGTTTACCCTTACTGAGCATTTGAGATTACCCTTTTATGTTTTCTTTTCCTCAGGATATAAAGAAAGGTTTTAGGTAAGAAAAAAAGGGAAGATCTTTATGGGAGATGTTGAAGATCTTTCACCAAAATTATTAGATTATATTACGAGTTTCCAAAGACACTAAACTATTACGGTCCTTGTGTGTGTGTTTTTGTAATGTAATAAGTATTCCGAACAAGTAATGTAATGCCCATTTACATCAAGCTTAGGGTCTCTACATTTAAGGATTAGTGTCTTGGAAACCATGAACATAAAACATGAAAACATAAAACATTATTCATAAAAACATGAAAAGATTCTCCTTATGTTCATCCTAGGTTCATTACTCCATCTCATAACCTGGGGACATACATCAAAATAAAGGGTGAGAAGAAGGACCAGTAAGGGAAACAAGGGGAAACATTTAACATGTGAACTTGAGATACATCGATAAAGTCCTGAAAAAGTACATTAAGGAATGAGAAAGAAATCATGAGGAATATAATAATAAAAATAACGTATTTAATAACTTGATGATTTGGATACAACATTTAACATATACAATCATTTCTTTTTCACCAAGTTCCATCCCCAAGGTGTCATTAAATATTACCAAGGTTATTCACCAAGGCGTCGTTAAAAATGGTTATCTCTAGAGATTAAGTCTTTACCTAATGCAATGGAGCGCTATCAGGGTGCACCATTAAATTTTCCTTTATTATCATGTGAGAAACATATATAATCATCAAAAATTTCATAAATAACCCATATATCATAAAAGAAATTGGTTTCCTTTCAAAATCATAATTTTTTCAAAACTACTTTAAAGACATGATCTTTATGTCACTTTAAACCCCCATAAAAGGAAAGTGGGTTTCATGAATGTAAATCCCAGAATTTAAAAGAAAACATTTTGATATGTATGTGAATACCCCTATAGAATAAAGAGAATTGAGTGTTCACTTAATAAAATAAAATAATTTGAGAAAAAGAGAGAGGAATAATGAGATTAATATTCTGCAGCATAACAGCTATGCTACAGGGTTTTAGAAAACATTTAAAAGAGAGGGGACATGGGTAACCCACTCATAAATGATCCACAAAAACAGTAGGGGGACAAAATATAAATTATTTATGAACATGGTAATGAAATTTGAAAGATATATTTTATGAAATGAATAACATGAAAGGAAGAAAAAAAATAATATTTCTCTTATGAAAATTTGGAAGCCTAACAGCGTCACTAAAATGTCAAAAAAATGAATTGACGAGATCAAATAGGGTGTCTAATAATACGAAAATTAAAGATAAGTATGATAGATATAGATATCATACCCCAAAATAATAAAAAGTAACTTGAAAGACTTGACAAGAAAATAGAACTTGGAAATGAGAAGGGTGAAAAAATCCCTTAAAAATTTGGCAGCCTAATGGCGCCATTTAAAACATAAAAAAAATGAATTGACGAGATAAAATAGGGTCTCTCATAATATTAACATAAAATATCAGTATTATAGATATAGATATCATACCACAACATAATAAAAAGGAACTTGAAAGACTTGACAAGAAAATAGAACTTGAAAATGAGAAGGGAGAAAGAATCTGTTACAAAAAGTTCGGCAGCCTAACGACGCCACATAAACATTCATAAAACGAAATTATGAGAGTAAGAGGGGATATCTCATAATATGAAAATGGAAAGGGAATATAGAGGAATATAAAAGAACATCCTCCAACATAAGAACATGGAGCATAAAAGAAATGACTTAAATGAGAGTATTTGAAAAGAAAGAGAGAGGCTGGATCCCTTACCTTAAAACATATCTCTTAAAACTCAACAGTTGGGACCTTGAGGGATTGGGGGAACCTTGGGAGGAATCTTTCAGAGGTAATGAGACCATATTTTAGTCGGGGGAGAGTTGGGAGGGAAAACTAAAGGACTAAAAGGTGGGTATTTATAGGGAAAGTGAGGGGACAAGGCATTAAAGGCCAAGGGACACCCTATTGGTGGTATTGAAAAAACCATGGGCTTGCCCATGGTATTTGAACATGGTATTGGCCACTTGGGACACCTCATAAAATAATTCACCCCCTTTAGTCGACCATCCCTTAAAATATCTCATGAAATCAACATGATGCAGTCATGATGTCATTAAACATACCGAAACCCTAAAACTGTATTTTTACTATTCACTAAAAATTCATCTTTTTCCGAAAACTCCCAAAATTTCACCATAACCAAATATCAGTTCTCTGATTTCAAAAATGAACTCCATTTTATAAAAATAATTTTCTAAATATTTATAATTTAATTTTTAAATAAAAACACTATTCACCGAACATTCAGTTTTTTCTGAAAAATCCCCAAAAATTACCTTAGCATAATATCGATGCTCTGAGTTCAAAAATGAAATCCATTTTATAAAAATAATTTTCTAAATATTTTAAATTTAATTTTTAATAAAAACACACTATTCACCCGAAAAAATTGATACTTGACTAATAATTTCTGAAACAGCTATTTAAATTTTTTATTGAATCACATTACTTAATAAAGGTTCCTAAATTATATTAATACTCTCTTATAGTGAGATTATTAATCCATTTAGTCACATTACTTATCCTAAGAATAATATCACTATTCATATTTTACTATTCATAGAAAATTATGTTGATCTTATTAGACTCTAAATTTCGTACTGAACATAATTGTAGAATACCATTTTTTGAAAATCATTACACATTTTTATTTATTTAAGGTTTACATAAACATTTTTTAAATTTCCTTTTTCTAAAATTCATCAATTATATACATCCAGCATTTATTTGAACATTTGAAAATTTACAAAAATCACCATAAGAAGAAAAATCAATTTTATTTATCTCAAAGGATTACACAAAGCAATTATGGTCTCTTTACATAGCCCCTTATAACCCCAGCATAGGACCTAAGTGTAAGGTGTGCTAAGGTGAGAGAATCTGAGGTCGGCTCGGCCAACATTTCACGAGTAGTAATTTCTATCAGTTTGAACTTCTCATGAAGGCGATTCCGTTCTAGCTTTACACGATGAGTTTCGGCTTGAGTTTTGTCCAGAGAAAGTCCCAGTGGTGCTACCTCCTTACCAAGTTCTGTTAGATGGGCTTTGATTGGCCCGAGACTACTGGATGAATGCCATCGAATCTTCTTTCTATATTAATGAATCACGATCACTTGTATTTAGAGACAATAATATAAACATTTAGTTTCCAGCGATCATATTAACGAACGGTCATATAAGAGTCTAAACTCAATGGTCTCATTTTAATTATAATCATGTTATCAAAAGATATAGTTTTGTTGAGTATAAAATAAAATAACACACAAAATTAGGAAACAATACTTATTCAAAATTTTGGGTCGTTACAATCTCCCCCCTTAAGAAATTGCGTCCTCACAACTTAAAAAAATGGGTTAGGAAATTTCATTGAAAGTCCCACATCGGAAAATGAGTCAGTAAAACTATTACTTTAAAATAATGAAATGGAATTACAATGGTCACCCAAATCAACCCACACTAGGTTTCCATATAAGAATACATGGATATGGAGGATAAAACAAAGGATCAAGTTCTGTGGGAGTGTGATTGAAAACATGATTATGAGAACGTTAAACATAAGAAAATCACAAACTTATGATGTGTGCAAATGGTCTTTGATTACCCATTAGGAAACATAAACCAACAACATTTGTTTCTTTTACGTTCCCTTTCATAATTTTGAGGAATATATTTACTAAAAAAAATAAAAACATAAGGAAATATATTTACCTTCAAGTAGAGTTTCATCCATTAATAAGTTTCTACCAAGAATAATCTTCTCTCCATACAATGAGCATTCAAAAACACTAGGTCTAATCAAAAGTAGAAGAATCATCTTCTATAAAATCACATAATCCACAAAATATTAACTATCTATTTCTTATATCTTTAAACATTATCCCAAAAACAGAAGGGGTAAGATAAAAGAACTCTTCAAAAAGAAATAATCCCATAGGAAGGGAAACTTCTTTTAATCATTAAAATTCTATGGTACTGCCCAATGTTCATTATAGACCATTCCATAAATAACTATCCTTAAAATTCCTCAAATAAACCAAACTAAGATTTAAACCCAATTATAATAATGATCTCATAACATATTCTTCCAAGATAGCCTTTATCATTCATCTCCAAACAACATCAACCATTCTTATCATCTTATAACAAATGTAACTAACCTAAATAGATTTTCCCCACAATAGGTTAATCATTTCCTAAATTACTATAAGTTCACCTTAAATTCATCGATTCTTAAAAATATAAGTCAACCATTACTCCTAAAATAAAATACCGTAGCAATCTATTTACCTCGATCAAATAGGGTTCCCAAAATAGTGAACGTCTTCAAAAAATAATAATCATCTTTAAATCCCCTAATCAACTTTATCAGATGAACATCCTTGAGACTTCGTCTTCTTCGTCCTTGATGAATTTGGTCATTCAACTAGGTAAAAATTATTAATTATGATTTTTGATTGCTTTTTTGGCATAATCACAAAATGTTAAACTTGATCTCTCGTCATCTTTGTCATATTAATAGGGAAATCATCACATTTCCTATCACATTGGTTGTTGGGACATGTTATTCTATTTCCTGCCATTAACTACGAAAATAAAGTATAATTAGGGGCTTAAATACTTAGCCAATAATCATTAAAAGGAAACTTAAAGCATAGAAAGATAAACTTGTTGAAGAAAAGTATACCCTAACTTGTGATCCCCTAGGTTCCAATCTAGGTTATCTATGATAATATATTCTTATGCGAATATTTATTTTATTTTATCTTTTTCCCTTTAATAATGGTTCATACTAAGCTTATGAATTTACCAAAGCGTATCCCCCATGAGTGTCGTAACAAAGAGTGCAGCAAGGCCCGTTCTTGTGTACCAGTTCCCATTCGAGTCTAGATCAAAGTGGTGTTTTTGGGTTTTTCCCTTATGTACATCTGTGCCAGAGTAACCTCTACATGCTCGTATCTAGACAGGGATGTATTATCTTGGAAACCCCTTACTCAATACTCATCAAAATACCAGGAAGATTTCCTATATTTAAACTTTTCTATAGGGTTATTTCTAGAGTTTTCATATCCTAATTTCCACAAATAACTAAACATCACTTTGATACCAACTATAACATCCCTCCTTTTTATAACATATCTTTTCATTACATTTTTACAAAAACTGAGGATCTTTATGTTTTAGTGTCTTTAAAACCAGGAACTTAAAACATGAAACCATAAAACATTCTTCATATACACTTTATTGGCTTCTACTTATGTTCATTTTAGGTTCATTACTGCATCTCATAACCTGGGGACATACATCAAAAGAAAGGGTGAGAGAAGGCCCAATAAGGGAAATAAGGGAAAACATTTAACATGTGAACTTGAGATATATCAATAAAGTCATGAAAAAGAACTTTAAGGCATGAGAAATAAATCATGAGGCATATCATAAAAAAATAATGTATTTCATAACATGAATATGTGGCTACAACATTTAACATATACAATCATTTTCATTTCACAAAGTTCCATCCCCAAGGTGTCATTAAAAATTACCAAGGTTATTCACCAAGGCATCGTTAAAAATGGTCATCTCTAGAGATTAAGTCTTTACCCAATGAATTGGAGCACTATCAGGGAGAACCCTTAAATTTTTATTTATTATAATGTGAGACACATATATCATCATCAAAAATTTCATAAATAACCCATATATCATAAAAGAAATGGGTTTCCTTTAAAAATCACAACGTGTTCAAAACTTCTTTAAAGACATGATCTTTATGTCATTTTAAACCCATGGAAAAGGAAAGAGGTTTTCATGAATGTAAATACCATAATTTAAAATAGAAAATTTTGATATATATTTGAATAAAACTTTAGAATAAATATCTTTGAGTGTTCACTTAATAAAATAAAAGAATTTTAGAAAAAGAGAGAGGTATTTTGAGACGAAAATTCTGTAGCACAACAGCTATGTTACAGGGTTTTAGAAAACATTGAAAAGAGAGGGGACATGGATAACCCACTCATAAATGATCCAAAAAACATTAGGGGGACAGAATATAAAGGCTTTAAGAACATGGTAATTAAATTTTAACAATATATCATATGAAATGAAGAACATGAATGGAAGATAAAAATAAGATTTCTTTATGAAAATTCGGCAGCCTAACGGCGTCACTTAAACTTCAAAAAATGAATTGATGAGATCAAATAGGGTATCTCATCATATGAACATAATAGATCAGTATGATAGATATAGATATCATACCCTTAAATAATAAGAAGGAACTTTAAATACTTCACAAGAAAATAGAACTTGAAAATGAGAAGGGTGAAAGAATCCCTTAAAAATTCGGCAGCCTAACGGCACCATTTAAAACATCAAAAAATGAATTGATGAGATAAAATAGGATCTCTCATCATATGAACATAAAATATCAGTATGATAGATATAGAGATCATAACCCAACATAATAAAAAATAACTTGAAATACTTGACAAGAAAATAGAGCTTGAAAATGAGAAGGGTGAAAGAATCTGTTACAAAAATTTCGGCAGCCTAACGGCGCCACTTAAACATTCATTAAAAGAAATGATGAGAGTAAGAGGGGATATCTCATAATATGAACATGGAAAGTTAAGTAAGTGGAATATAAAACAACATACTCTAACATAATAACATGGAGCATAAAATAAATGACTTAAAAGAGAGTATTTGAAAAGAAAGAGAGAGGTTGAATCCCTTACCTTAAAACATATCTCTTAAAACTCTAATCTTGGGACCTTGAGGGATTGGGGGAACCTTGGGAGGACTCTTTGGGAGGTAATGAGACCATAGTTTCGTTGGGGGAGATTTGGTAGTGAAAAATAAACGAGGAAAGGGGGGGGGGGTATTTATAGAGAATGTGAGGGGGAAGGCATTAATGGCCAAGGGACACCTCATTGGTGGTATTGGCAAAACCATGGGCTTGCCCATGGTATTTTCCCATGGTATTGGCCACTTGGGACACCTCATACTATAATTCATCCCCTTTAGTCGACCATCCCTTAAAATATCTCATGACATCATCAGGATGCAGTCATGATGTCATTAAACATACCGAAACCCTAAAACTGTATTTTTACTATTCACTGAAAAATCATCTTTTTCCGAAAACTCCCAAAATTTCACCTTAACCAAATATCAATGATATGATTTAAAAAATGAACTCCATTTTATAAAAATAATTTTCTAAATATTTTTAATTTAATTTTTAAATAAAAACACTAATCACCAAAAAATCATTTTTTCAAAAAAATCCCCAAAAATTACCTTTACATAATATCGATGCTCTGAGTTCAAAAATGAAATCCATTTTATAAAAATAATCTTCTAAATATTTTTATTTTAATTTTTAATTAAAAAACACTATTCACCTGAAAAAACTAATACTTGACTAATAATTTTTGAAATAGTTATTTACCTATTTTATTGAATCAAATTACTTAATCAAGGTGCCTAAATTATATTAGTACTTTCTTTTATGGAGATTATTAATCCATTTGGTCACATTACTAATCCTAAACATAAAATCATTATTCATATTTTATTATTCATCAAAAATTAAGTTGATCTTATTAGACTCTAAATTTTGTAATGATCATAATTCTAGAAGACCATTTTTGGAAAATCATTACACATTTTTAATTATTTAAGGTTTACATTAACATTTTTTAAATATCCTTTTTCTAAAATTCATCAATAATATACATCATGCATTTATCCGAACATTTGAAAATTTACAAAATTCACCATAAGAAGAAAACACAATTTTATTTATCTCAAAGGATTACACAAAGCAGTTACGATCTCCTTACATAGCCCCTTATAACCCCAGCATAGGACATAAGTGTAACGTGTGCTATGGGGAGAGAATCTCAGGGTGGCTCGGCCAACATTGCACGAGTAGTAATTTCTATCAGTTTGAACTTCTCGCGAAGGAGATTCTGTTCTAGCTTCACACGATGAAGTTCGGCTTGGGTTTGGTCCAGAGAAAATCTTAGTGGTTCTACCTCCTTCACAAGTTCCATTAGATGGGCTTCGATTGGCTCGAGACTACTGGATGAGGCCATCGAATCTTCTTTCTATATTAATGAACCAAGATCAGTTGTATTTAGAGACAATAATCAAAACGTTTAGTTTCCAACGGTCATATTATCCAACGGTCATATAACAGTTGAAACCCAATGGTCTCATTTTAATTATACTCATGTTATCAAATGAAACAGTTTTTTTAGTATAAAATAAAATAACACACAAAATTATGAAACAAGATTTATTCAAAATTTCGGGTCGTTACACCTCAACTCATGTTGGAATGGAACTTTCCATGGTTATAATTATTGAATTTTTACTCAAGGTGTTGGATATTATGGTTGTATGGGACAACCATGGGTGACTTAGAAAATTATTTGGCTTGATCCCATCTCCAACTTCAATTTTATTAGCTTTAAGGCAGTTGAGTTCGTGATATTCTAGAGATTGGGTTATAGTATGTGTGACCAATGAGTGATGTGTGTTGGCCTGATATTTTCTTTGCTATCATGGATTGGATGTTGGGTGACTCAATTTGAGTTCTAATTCTATGAATAAAAAGAGGGATTCCTCTATTTATGTGTTGAGCATAAGGGCCAAGTGGTTTCTTGATAGGTTGGATGACCCCTGTGCAGGTGCTTCTATTTTCATGGTAATGGTTACGGGTGTTCCCTTAAAACTAAAACTGATGTGTGAGTTGATGGGAAGAGACATTGATGATATGTATAGTAGTTCATAAATCTATATTATGTTTCTTTTTTGTAGGTTGAGACATGGTTTACACCTCTAGGGATGTTGTGATATGATATTTTATATCATCATTTAGATAGTGGAAATCACATTCCACATGTATAAATCTTAATGTATGACATCGAACATCACATCCAAGTATGAAAAAATTTTAAATGAAATTCCCCATTCATAGTTCTGGAAGTTTGACATGATTCTCTATATCTAAGGTTGGGTAGGTTGGACATGATGCTCCCTGCCTGTATAATATGTTGTGGGACAAGATGCTCTATATCGGTAAATATGGTTGTTTATGGTTTGAGTGTTGGGATGAGGTTCCAGAAATGTTCATTGATATTGTTGATATTAGTTGACATGGAATTACATAGTTATGATGAGATTTCAGACCGAGGTTCTAGTCATAAGAATAAATGGAATACTATATAAAATATGATGTATGACTAAGTCTCTTCATCTATAGTATAGTTACAGACTAATTCTCTAAAAACCCTCAATATGATTCATAGTATGGTGATGGAATGATGCTCTAAGAATGATTATTTATGTTACATGGGATAAGTTTTAGGCAGATTTTTTTTATTTTTGGCCATTTTTTAACATGTAATGAGTACCTAATACTGATGTGTCTAGGTGACAAGTAAGATATAGGGGTGAATTCAAGAGGTTTGGTAAAGAAATACATGGTTATAGTTCCCACATGTTAATTTAAATTCATGATCACTAAGATGTAATCATATAAACCATGACATTGGATGATGTAGGTATAATCAATCAGATTCATGGACCCAAGGATCAGTGATAGTATTATTTTTATTCGTTTAAGTTATGTTTTGACTTGGCTGAGTGTATTACACGAGCATTCAATTATGGAAGCAAGTTATAGGTTCTATATTGGGTTTGCCCTATTGAGATTTAATTCTCACCCACTGTATATGATCCACATTCTATATATATAACTCATGTATACTTTCAAGTTGAGTACAGATCTGTGATGGATAGGGTGCATGATTGAGCGAGTTTTTCATGTGGAGTATGATGATCGAGATCGAGCAGATCTATAGGGTTTTATAGATGGGGTATACATAGATCAATGTTTATAGTAGAAAAGAATATATTTATTTTTTAATTTTTTATTTTTTATATGTGATCAGTGTAGTGGGTGATCGATGTTGTATGTATGGAACTGATATTTGGACCTTTAATATAATTCATTATATTACATCATGCTACGATTTCAGTTCATTTATTCTTTTCATGTACTATGATGTGTACATTGTTTGGTTCTTTACTTCTTGTTGTGCAATCTGAAATGGGGGTATAGTCTCATCATAGTTCTACCTTAGACCCCTACTTCTAGTCATCATCCTATATTATATGAGGAGGTTTGCATGAGGTATTGTGCTGAACCATCTTGGGGTACTGGTTTAGTGGAATCTGGGACGAGTCATTACAATGTTTTATCAAATAAATTACTTTTTTATATTATTAATTTTCATTTAGTACACTATTGATATAGAAATGTGACATATCCTTTAATAGATATTAGTCTAGTGTATCATGAACACCTATTCTAGTAGGATGTTCATTTTACCATGGGATAGGATTGATGTTATTGGTATTTGATGTTATGATTTTATATGACTTCCCATTTGAGAGACACATGTGGGTTTAGAATTTTATGAGTTGGGACGGATTTATAGCTCTTATCCCATTATCAAGATGCCTATTATTTGATTTCGACTCTTGGATTATAATGGAAAGAAGAAACTCATTAATCATGAAAGGAAGATAGGATCAACATTTTATAGGTATTCTAGTGTTTTTTATAACTACAGAGGCTTGGTTTTTAAAATTGTTAATAACTACTCATATGATGTTATCCTATATAAGAACTATGTGGAACTCTACTCTGTTAGTCTGAATTGTATATATAACTTTTATGATACAAATTTATGTGTATCTAGAATGATATTCTCGATGATGAGGACACTAATGTGGTCCTCATATATAGTTTGTACAGTGACCATGGTTGGTCATTTGGAAAATTTGTATAACTATTGGACCCATTTTTAGTCGTTTTTTTTCAGATTCATTGTATGAACTAGTCCTCCAAGGAATGGTATGAAGTGTAGTTTCTTATATAGGATTGGTTCCCTATTTCTGGGTGGTTGGATTGGAATATTACATCCTTTATATGTAAAACCCTGTAGATGGGTGTTTTAACCTTATGATGTTTGGTAACATTGGTACAAAAGAATTTTGGATGCATTATGATTTGTGCCTTCTATGAGTTGGCCTATACCAAGGTGTGATGGCCTAGTGACAGTATGTTATATGAATCTAGTTAATAAATTTAGTGCATGGTGGATTTTGAAGGTGACCCATGAGAAAGGCTGTATGTGTTATGTGAGAATTTGTGTGTGAGAGGAAAAAATGTATGTTTTGGGGATTTTGATAATGGTTCATGGACGGTGTATCCTAGTATGGTGTTAGGGGTGCTGGATTACATTTATTTTTGGTAATTTCTACTTGTGTGATGGATATTCGGTCATTTGGTTGGTTTCAAGAGGGATTGGTTCATTCTAGTTCCTACCTCAGGGAATCATTGTGCATATAGGATGTGCATGGTGGTTTTATACTATATCATAAGTACAAGAGGTTATTGAGGTTATGTGGTATGGTCTTTTGAGCCATGCTTTCATGAGATGTGACTCATTATAGTTGGAATTGGGTTTTGTGATTAGGTAACTCAATTATTTGTAACAATTATGTTTTAATGGGATCATGGAGTCATGAATACGTAGTGATGCATGAGGTCATTTGGCTTTATGTATTGGGAACTATGGTAGTGTATACCACTTGATTTGAGCAGGAATCCATGAGTATGTTGAGAACCATTATGGGTGGTATGAGACACTTGTTTTTAGGGTGACCTAAGGCCCTCAGGATAGAACTGCCATGTTCCAATAATGGATAATTTTTGGGTGGTATTATTTAAAGATATAATATTATACTCACATTCTAGAGAAGATAATTCCAAATATCTTAACATAATTTTAATTACACTGAGATAGAATTATCTATTGGACTAGCTATCTAAATTTCACTTCTAGTTTGATGTAAGGCCCTCATGAATGTTTTTCATGTAGAATGATGTATGTGAATCTGTATGGTGGGAGTGAACCATTGATGGGCTATGAGTAATTTCCATATGATTTTTTATATGTAATTAAATACCATTTCATTTTTTCTTGGATTTCATGAATTATAAATAATAAATTTTCTTCTCTTAGGTTAGAGTGATATGGGCATGTCCAGTTCAATGTATTGGTAGTGATTTGAACATGGGTTGTGGAGTTGGTGTTAATTTGTGAGATGATAGTAAGTATACTCATATGGTAGGGAGTATCAAATCAATCGTAGTGATGTGACCCTTCAATGGGTATGGTTGAAGATGTAGTGGTAGTCCCATCATGTTGTTTGATAGACTACTATGGATGTTTTTATAGTAAAATCCAATGGTGGGAAGTTTCATGGATCTAAATCAGTTGTTATGCTTTGAGTTCTATGGTGGGGAGCACCATGAGACTGGTGATGGGTTTTTGATGATGTTGAGAAATCTAAGGATGGAATGATCTAGTTAGGTACCGTATTATTTTCTTAAGTATATCAAAAACTGTTAAGATTGTTTTTATTGTTGAGGTTGGTCAAGATGTTAGGTTGGAATACCATTAAGGCTTCCCATGGATGATAATTTATATGATAGAGAGATTTCTAGTCCACTTATTACCACATATTCTAAATTTGGGTAAAAATTTACAGATTTTACTTTCTAGTGATTGTGAGGTGTAAAATGATAATTTTCCTCTTGAATATTATCTCATATATTTTTTAAAACCTCAATATTGGACATGAAATAGGGTGTTTACACTAGGAATTGATTTTGGTGGAATTCTGAGTCATTCTCTTTTTTTAGAATATTTATTATTTAAGTAATTAAATATTAATTTATTCATGAATTTTTGTGTGGGGATATTTTTTGAATGGAGTTTTGGTAGAGATTTTGACTCCTTGGTTCAGCTCAAAATGAGGGGTTTTATTTGGTGTGGTATAAACCCACTTTAGGTTCTAGGACAGGGGACATGTATAAAAATTATATCTAGTTAATTAATTAATAATTAATTAGATACACCCCCATCTATATTTGGGTATTCTTATTCATGGAAATAAGGGTAAAGAACCTCCTCCACTAAATAATTATAATGAGAGGGAATGGTGACGAAGGTGCCTCCAAAGTTCATCCATGGAATATATCAACACCGGATAATGATGCAACATCTTATAGTAGATTATTTCTACACAATATTTAGTGTTAATCCAATGAGGTAGTTCAGTTTAGAGTTTTCAGCCCTAATCTCCATAAATAATTTATTTTCATGGCTTAAATATATTTTATGAATACTAAGCACCCCATGGAGGTCAATTTGTTCTTAACCATGGGAAAAGGGGGGATTTAGGAGGATCACATGGGTTTCCCATTCGATAAACTTTAATACATAGTGAGTGGTTTTAAGAACACTCCCTGTATTATTATCTTTCAGGGAAGATACAATTATTTAATGTTCACACCTTATAATGGTAGTACACGTCATATAGTGATATGTGGGCATGTATGAGTACAAATTTGTGTATCTAGGAAGATGGAATTTTATATCTACATGTCGTGTGGTCGTACTAGACCATGTCAATGAGTACATGTCCAGATAGCCCATGTAGGGGAACTTGTCTATGTAGTGTACATAGATAGACCACAAATGGGATACACACCATGAATAATTACACGAACATACTAAAACACATGGCTAGGCCATGTGTGGTACATGTAAAGTTACCCCAAGTAGGGTACGCACCGTGTGTATGTTTTACACGTCATGTACTTGGATTTTACATGCCAATACCTACTGAAGTACACACCAATGTGGGAAATTTTGATCAGACTTTGTATTCATAGGTATACACATCATGTTATTCGCCCTTGATACCCTTTTAAACGATTTTTTATCTTCCACCTAGGAGTTATAATTGGACGTAAGAGTATTCCATTTTGAGTATTTTCCCATATATAACCCAATGGTGGAACTTGTGATGTTTTTTTATGACTCTTAAGAGGTGTTTTGGGGTGAATATTTTAGGAAAAATATTCTTTGCTCCAAAAACTCAGTTCATATTTCTCCCAAAAGTGAGACATTTGATAAGTCCTAAGATAGGGTCAAGTGAATTATTGGAGGATGTCACATGAGTTCATAATATACCATTAATGGTTTTTGAATGGGATTATCTCTGGTTATTGAGAGAGAATTGTGACTTGAGGTGGTGGATAAGGTATGTGTACATGCCAACCTAGTGTGACATTGAGACTGGTGAGGTTATGAGATTCTAGAGACTGGGTGATAGGATTTGTGACTATAGATACCCACACTTTTCAAACATTTAAATTTCAGCATTTTTGTGGAATAATAAATACATTACACAAACAGATTCCCCAATATCATATTATTTTAGTTCCTTTCAAAACATGGTCACATAAACACTAGTATGTAAGTGAGTTACATTATCAGCCACTATATTCTTCAAGACTAAAACCCTTCTAGAAAATATATACCTAATAAATATCTTCATAAATTGGTGAAAGGAAACATAACATAGGTGAGATTATATGCTTAGTAACTGTAAACAAGGGAAATATGTAATCATATCATGAGAGTGTGGGAACATGATTTTGAAAATATAAGGTCATACCCTATATACATATATCATAAAAAAGAGTTAGAGAATAAATATTTTCAGTTCATAAGATATGAATCATTAGGTAATCAAGAGTATAATTCATGAAATCATAACATAAGAATATGACATGTAATTTTTGGCAGACACATAAACATGTAATATCATTCCCTATAAGTCAAAATGCATTTCCAAAACTTAACAGGGCACTTCATGGGGACTACACCTACTGAGAAGAATGCACCTACATCCCTAGTTTCAGTCCTTTCCTTATCAGGGATGGGGTGTCCCCATATTATCATAATGGATTTGGTCTTCCCATATTCCATAGTGGATCAGGCCCATCAACTTAAATCTCATCATTATCTCATGAGATATAAATATTTACCCAATGAATTATAGGGAGATATGGGTCACACCCATCACATTATTAAATTCATAAATATGTGTTCCATAAGAACTTAAATAATTCATCATATCCAAACCCATGGAATTAAATGGGGTTCATAAACATCATTCAATCATACCATTACCCATGGAAAAGAAATGGGTTTCATAAATATCATTCCATCATAGTAATAAACCATTCATAAAAATAATAATAACGGTAAAATTGAATCATATAACCCTTAAAACATAAGTAACATCAAATAATATTCTCCAATATGGAATTTTTTTTTGAGATATCCCTTGAAAGATATTCTTGAGGAAAATATCTTTTATTATTTTAAAATGTTTTCTTTTCGTAAAATGAAGTACAATTTTATAAGAAAACATTTTCTTTAAAAATAAACCTAGAATATTTTAAAAGGATACATAAAAGAATTATGGTATCATGATGGGGGAAATTTTTGTTCATTAATTATTAGTTAAAAATATTCCTTTCGTAATTTTACCACAAAATTCACAAAGTACCTCATTTGGAGAACAAAAATAAGATTTCATTCAAACCATGTAGTAAATAGTAAAAAAATAGTTATAAATGAATTTGAAGATCCACATGAGAATTGTAAAAAAAAAATTGATAATATTTTTAAAAAATATATACATGTAAGATAAATATTCCCCAATAGAGACTTAAAATTAAATAATCCCAAATATTGGTGAGATTGTCAATTAAATACTCATCACATTATAATCAGTAGAATAATATTCCCCATGAATCAAAGAAACTTATATGGACATTAAAATACCAAAATATTCTAGATAAGACTCATAAAATACATTAATGGGAAGTATATACACCACATAGAAGAAACAATTAGTGTAAAAGGCATGTGTCCCATAGAAATAAAAGTGATACATAATTACATTACCTTATGTATTGAATCACTTGGTATTAATTAAAACCTCCATTATAATAAATATAATTTTATTATAAATCTAAAATAGAATCATATTAAATTATATCATACCACATATTATTTACTTATGACCTTCTATTAACCGTTTATTAACCATACAATGTTAGTTTTACATTTCATGTAATAACTGCTTATTTGGACTTTTTATTCTTGATCCTCTTACTTAAATCATGGTTTAAATATTTAAATAATGTAAAAAATTATAAAAATATCATATATATTCATTATATAAATATTTATAACAATATATAAACAACAGAAATATGAAATGGAATACACCGTTCATGGAAACAACATGTCATATGTACGCATGAACGTTGTTTTCATTTAATTATCATTTTTAAAGAAAGTAAGTAAATGAAATATATGTATATATAAACTAATTATAGTATAATTATTTTTTCATATATATTATAAACTTTTACTGAACCCATCTTTAACACATTCCATATATTGTGTGAATGAATCACATCGCTTTGAGGAGGCGGTAGTCCACAAATCCACAAACAAAGTTATCATATTTATAAAAAAATTTATATCAGGTAGGTATGTATTTTATAATAATTAAAGAGTTTAAATAAATCATATATATCTTATATATCAAATAAAAAAATAGTTTCCATCATATTCCATAACTGTGATAGGTGGTAAATGAAAAACAAACAGCATCGTTTTATGAGGCGATATTATGCAGAACACAAGAATGGTAAGATTGTTACCCAGTTAATGGAAGTGTATGTGAGTTTACTTCAAACCTTTAAAGTTAAGAAATATCAGTATATTGAGTATAATTATGTTATTTTATAATCATAGAATAATAATATTTTAGGGGGTGTATAATGGAAATCAAACAAAAGATCTTGTGAAAGGATGTTCCCTCTTCTTTGGGTAACTCATCTTGGTTTTCACCAAAGTGCTTCCATAGTATGTTTTTTTACCAAAAAAGTGGATTACAGGATAAAGTGAGGGATTTTGGGAAGCGATTTGGATAGATTATGGATTATCAAAATAGGTTATGAAGTGTTAAAAAAGATAATAAGATGTGTCCTTTTATAAATGAGGCGAGCGACACTTTTGAAATTTCCTCAAAATATTAATTTATAATAAATTCAATATCAACCAAAATACCCACAACATTATATGTATTGGAAATAATATAATATTCAGTTTTAATCTAGTAATCCAATAAATTTTAGACATGTTTTGGTATAATTTTAAACCTTATCATTTTGTTTAACCCTTATTTATCCGATTTAAATTTTAACTAAAGTAACAACTTTTTCAATATTAAAAGGTTATGATTTTTACCTAAGTGATATTAATTAAATCACAAATGAATAATTTATAAAATTTTAGACCATATTATAATTTATTTTATTTTTTAAATATGATTTATCATTTTTCAATAATTTAATAAAATATTGTTTTCATAAAACACCATTCGTGTCAATTTTGACACTATTCGTTACATTTGACATTAAGAAAATAAATAAAAAATAATAAATTCAAACCAATTAGTTTGATACACCATTTATATGTCATATAAACTTATAAAATTCGTGAATAACCACAATTAAGTCAAATTATATATATTTTAATATTTATAATATCATTTAATAGATGGATTCATTAATTAAATAATTACCAAATCATCATTTTGTAATTATTTATGAAGCTTACTTATTAACTAAAATTTAAAAATAAATTTTTTCATAATGTAGATAAACCTTTTATATTTCATAATAATATATATTGTCAAGAATATCTTCTATTTAACCCCATATTAAAAATATTATACTTATTAAAAGTAAAATCATTATATTTTGTCAATCTCTTTGATTTCAATAATATCTAAATTAGTTTCATTGAAATGTGTCCATAAAATAATTAAATTTAGAATCATTATGTAATATATGTTTAATTGAGTTCATCTAGTAATATTTTATAAAGAGTTATGGTATTTTTATAATATTTATAATATTATTTTTACCCTTAATTACCTGATTTACCCTTAACCGTGGTAATAGAAATTACTGAAGTTACTATTAATATTGTTTAAAAATAAAATAGACCTATTTAATAAATTTAGAGATTATGATTCCAAATATGGAACTCATTTTCACAATTCAAAACACATAATTTTCTAAAATTAATTTAATATTAATCTTGTTGATGAAATATGAAAACATGCTTTTAAAGTGAAAACGTCCAAGAGATTGGAATGCTTTTATATAAAACCTCAATGTGATACTTATTACAATGACCTACATAAGATTAAATGATAAAAATTTGATCTAATTTTACCTTAAAATAAATCAAATATATAATTTAAAAATATAAATTATTTTGGTGAACAATATGTTTTCAATTAAAATTCAGTATTTTTCACTATTCATAAAAACATGAAACTTATCAAAAAAATTCCAAAAATTAAAATAAAGTTTATTTTGACAAACCTATTTCAATAAAGAATTTTTTTCCCATTATAATTTATAAAACTAGATTTAAAATCAGTGTGCCATCAAAAGGTGGTAAAACCGCCTTTTTAGAAAAATACTCCATTTATGTGCAAGATTAGGTTTGTTCTAATATAATATATAGAAAACACATAATATGAATGTTAAAATTTATAATGAATAAATATTCATTAATATAATCAAACATGAGTGATTGTTTTACTTTATTTTCATGAAACAAAGTTATGTGAATATAAATATTTTTCCATAAAAATATTTCATTTTAATTTCATAAGGGGTTTACACATATAAAACATAATGCTATAATTCAATTAATCATGTTTGTAACTACCATTTTAATATATATGTTATAAATGTATTCATTAAATAATTAAAAAAATTAGAAACTTAGTGTTGTGTATAATGCACGAATAGTTTGTGTTGCGTGTAGCGAAATCTTATCTTGGTGTAGTAGATAATGAAAACATAACTTGGTGTGGTGTATAATGAAGACATAAAATAAAATTAATTTATTAGAAAAGAATGTTCATAAAAATTTAGTGTTTTACATTGTACCCCCGTTAAAATTATTTTCTCTCTTGAAATTCAACATTATGATAAAAAAATGAGGATATTTATACCACATAATATCATAAAGTTCCCGCATAGCTTCCTCTAACTGGTGGTTTCTACAAAAAAACATTGATCAGAAGATCGTTCTTGTTTTGTATAATTTTATCTATTTGATCCAGAATTTCCACTGGTTGTTCCTCAAAAGAAAGATCCTGCTTCAATGGTATAACCTCTAAGATCAGTACATGTAAAGGTTTTGGTATGTACATCCTTAGGAGAGAAACATGGACTACATCATGTACTTGAGAGAGATTTGGAGGAAGTTCCAAGGGATTGGATACCATCCTGAAATTATCAAGAATCTAAAAGGGGCTAATATACTTTGGTAATCATTTAACTTTCTTCCCAAACCTCATAACCTTCTTCAATGGAGAAATTTGTAGAAACACCTTCTCATAAACTTCAAATTCAAGATCACACCATCAGTTCAAATAATAAATTTTTTTTCTGACTTTGTGATAACTTGATGTTCTACTGGATGGTTCTAACCTTCTCATCCATCCCTTTTTTTATCTCAGGTCCCAATATCATTCTTTCACCAAATTCATCCCAAAAAATTGGATCTCTATATTTCATCCCATATAGGTATTTATAAGTGTCCATCTGAATTCCTGAGAAAAATCTATTGTTGTAAGAAAACTCAACCAGAGGAAGTTTTTTATCCCAACCACCTATTAAATTAAGAGATCAAGATCTCAACATATCCCCAAGGGTTTGAATTTTTATTTCAAACTGACCATCCATTTTAGGATGATAAGTAGTATTGAAACTCAATTTCATTTTAAGTGTTTTATAAAGACTTCTCCCGAATTTTGAGGTAAACCAAGGCTACATATTAGATATAATAGAATGTGGTACTGCATGAAACCTTTCCAAATCCTTAATATATATCCTAGAAAGTTTATCCATAGATAATTATTCTCTGATATAAATGATGTGTGTTGACTTATTAAGGAGATCGAATACCTCTCATATAGCATTAAACCCTTTAGAGGTTTTGGGGATTCCAATGAAAAAAATCCATAGTGATATTCTCCCATTTCCATTTTGGTATGGGTAATTTATGAAACAAACCCTTTGAATTTTTTATTTTAGACTTAACTTGCTGGAATTCCATGAAATGAGATACAAACTTTGTGATATATCTTATTATACCATACCACCAGAATTATTCCATCAAATCTCTATACATCTTCAAACTTCTAGGATTACTAGAGAATGAAAAACTATGATATTCCTCTTATAGATTCTTCTTTAAATCAGGTAAGGATGGGACACATACACAATTCCTGAACCTTATCATTCCATCCTGGTTAAGGTTAAACTCAGGAACATTTCCAACTTTATTTTATATCTCTATATGTTCCTTATACCCTTCTTTAATCTTAACTTAGATGGAGGGTTGAACAGTCAATTGAGAAAGACAGTATTTTTCCTCTTCCTTCAAGATTTACATATCCATCCTTTGAAAATCTATAAATATTGGATATTTTTACATCCTCATAATGTATAAGATAACATTATTATTTCGAATCAAAGCATCGACCACCATGTTGACTTTCCTATTGTGTAAATGTATTAATCAATAATAATAATTAATCATCACAAACCATATGCTCTAGAACATGTTCAACTCCTTCTGTGTGAATATATATTTCATAATTTTATAGTTAGTATATATATCTCACTTTTCTACATAGAGGTAATGCCTCCATATATTTAATAAAAGATTTACTACTATTAACTCCAAATCTTGAGTTGGGTAATCTTTCTTCTAAATATTCAACTATCAAGAGGCATAACAGATAACCATGTTATTATGTATAAGGACAGATTGAAATCCATTTTTGGATGCGTTACTATAATTTAAAAATCATTCTCTATTACAGGGTAATGTTAGTATTGGTGTTCTGACCTATATTCTATTTAGTTCTTGAAATTTTACTCACATTCATCTGTCCATGGGAACTTGCCACCCTTTTGAGTTAACTTGGTTAAAGGATTAGATAGTCATAAGAAATAGTATATAAATATTTAACAATATTTAGATAAAATATGAAAATTGTGGATCTCAATCACCATGGTTGGTCTAGGATAGCATTAAATATCCTCTGTCTTTGATGGATCTACTATTATACAATCTATTGAGATTTTGTGACCCAAAAATAAAACCTTTTGCATCTAAAATTAAAACTTTTTAAAATTTTCATATAGTTTATCCTTCTTTACGGTCTTTAGCACAATTATCAAGTGGTCTTTTTCATGACCCGACCGTACTGGTCTCGAGCCGTAACTACCCCAAGCTCGCCTCTATATGCCAGGGGCAGGCGACAAGCACCGAAGGCATAGAAATCTCAGGGAGGCATTTGCCTAAGTACCTGTACACACACACAGGACACTCGATGTAGAAGTGAAAGGCCAAAATAAACCCAAAGGAAAAAACAACTATAACCAAACCATAGTCATGCATCCACTTCTAAATATAACAAGTAATGTTATGAAAAGTACTGACAAGATAACTAAGAAGAAAAAGGTAAAAACACGCGCCCATCCCGAAATGTGCCACAACCTGACAATAGGTAAATGAAAGTAAACAGCTGGGGAGTATCACACCTGAATGTCCTACCATGACCACTGAATGCAGCCCAAGATCATGTGTCCTCTATTCTCTTCCATAGTCTTGATCAACCTATCTATCGTCTACAAGGGCTCACCAAGTGTGGGAAAACCCAACCAGGGGTGAGTATAATGATACTCAGTAGGATGCCCCGAAAGCTTGAGGGAGCAACAAAGTAGGAACTAAAATAGTGAGTAGTAGATAGAACAGAGAACAGTGAAAGGTTATAGTAAATAGAGGGTAGCTCAACCCAACAAGATAAAGGAAATAGGCTCATCCGACCAAGAGGATCTAGACACGGTAATCATGTGGCATACCCCGTATGTCTTCTCCCCTACTAGAATGAGAGTAACTGAACCTAAGAAGTGGGAACAAAAGTAGAGTGTATGTATATATATTCTCAAAAAGAAACCCAAACATGTGTATAAGGGGATCTCTATATCCAAGATCATCCCAGGAAAAGTCACCAATAGTTCTAAGGAGATCTATCACTGATTCCCAAAAGTCCCGCATGCGAAATTTGTCTCATCATTGAACCGTACAACCAAGAGTTCTTCTCTGGTAATCACAGAGAGAAGTCACTGACTAGACACATGGAATGTTATGAGTCTGAAATAAGTCATCGGGTAACCCACTACCAATCCCAGTTGGAGAGTAAAATCTATGTGGTCGTCGGGTATCCCACTGCCCAGCCCCGATGGAGGGTAAACCCTAAATTCAATGGGTAACCCACTGCCCAGCCCCACTGGAGGGTAAACCCTAAGGTCAATAGGTAACCCACTGCCCAGAATCACTAGAGGGTAAACCCTAAAGTCAATAGGTAACCCAAATACCAGCCCCACTGGAGGGTAAACCCTAAGGTCAACAGGTAACCCACTACCCAGCCTTGCTGGAGGTTAAGCCCGGAAGTGGTCCGATAACTGTGCACTGCCCGTGCCATCACTGGGTGTCACTAAAACTGCTACCATGCATAGGTTCGGAATGCATCAAAGGAACCTCTGACCAACACCCTTTCATGTTTCCACATTTAATGAGATTTCAAAATAGGCTCTGCATTCCCATACAGATTACACCTTTTTAATCCTCACGGAAAAACATGTGAGATAGACTATTTACTTGATGTAAATAGATCCCCGATGAAAAATCTATTTAACACCACATTATTCTCATACGTTGTCTCGTGGGACCCACTCCTCGGTCCTTAAATAGTTCGGGCGAACTTCACCATCGCAATTCTCTCGGAAAAACATGTTGAAACGACTACTCATTCCCCCAGAATGGACATCTGATAAAAAATTTGCAAAACACTGCTCACAGCATAAAAGACTGCCTATGGGTCTCATACCTCAACTCTAGATTCAACACCTGAAAGCACCCTGAATAACTTCATTTCAACTCCAGGGTTACAACACCATTGACGGTTCCTTAAACGGACTCCGGATGTGTTTGTGCAATCCAAAAAAAAGAATCTCGGTAAGGCGCTAAACAGTATTTAACGGTCTTTCGAGCCACCGAGACCCCATCTCAGGGAATTAAAAAAATCCCAAGACCATCTCAAAAACCTCAAATCGATACGAGGATCACACTTCCATATATTTCACGCAAAACTGACACCCGTAGTAAACGTTACGGGTGTCCGAAGACAAGGGGGCTAACCCCTTAACGCTAGATGAGCCCAGTCCAGCCGGTACACCCAGCCTGGCTCGGCCAACCTGGCCCACAACGCTGGCCTGCGGCCCTTCCGTGTGGCCTGGACACTGACCTGCGGTCTGGCCTCACCGACCGGCCCTCATGGCCGGTTGCTATACCACGCGGAGACCCGCCTTTGGTGGGCCTCGGTCTCCCACTCGGGGTCACGCGTCGTGACCCCCGTTGCGCCCACACCGGCGACCTCTGCCTGCCACGCTGGTCCGCCGCATGGGAGACCACCGCTGCCTCTTGGGATCCCGTCATGCCGGCCGCCATCCTGGACCGCCTGAAGCCCATCAGAAACCCCTGGAACCACCGGAAAATAGGGAAATATTGGCTGGAAAACATCCTGGGGCCACCCCGAGTGCCCCGGGACTCGGATTTTTGATCCGAGAAGATATTTATAAATCTAGGATCTAATCCTACTCAACAATGGGATTCTCTGTATAGGAAATCTAGATTTTGACCCAATGAATTTAATTCAAAGAATATGTGGAAATTAAAAACGAAAATACTCGAGCCTACCTCACAGGGCGTAGCCCATCGCTGGGCCGATGATACGTCGGAGCTGTTGTGCCGCCTTGGAGAGGTAGAGGAGAGGAGCATGAAGGAATGTAGATTCTTGTTGGGAGACCTTCTTCCAAAGAATGTTAGTGGTGAAAGAATGGGGGGAATAAGTTTTTATGTAGAAAACATAATTAAAAATAATCAAGTCTTAAACCCCCACTAGTAGGCCTCATACCGTAACATTCAACGAGGTCGGGATTAAGCTGCCTCTAGTGTAAAAACCACGTTCTGAGTGCAACGGTGGTCTCTAAATTTTAATCCAAGATTCTATTTAGAAGTTATAAAGTTTACGCCCGAGGATGCTAATTTACAAAAATTCCCCAAGTAATGGTTTCCACAGAAGGGTCATGCCCGTGAAAGTTGCACCCCTCTTAGGTTAAATGGCACGGTCTGGACATAGCAGTGCCCTTGGGTTTCCCATCTGAGAAAACATTTAGCAGTTATTCTTTTTTACTTGGCATTTGTATTGTGAACGCACTTAAAATTTAATTCCGGTCACACCGAGGCTTGGAATTGCACCCCCTCTGAACACCCTGCTCTCGAATAACATCAAGAAAATTTCAAAGTCTTACAGGCTCAAAACCCAAGTTCTTACATCATTAACTCCTTCAAGTTTTTCATCCCCAAAAAAAAACTACAAAAACAACTTGGGATACTAATCCCACATCTGGATCTCTCATTCCCAGGTGCTCTCCTGCACCCTCCTGTGCTACCACAACACACGAACCAAAGGCATGGTCTGTCCATGCAGTGTCTACTCCTGCTGGTCCTCAATCGCCACTGGGTGCTCCGAAAAGGTGTCTACATCCTCAATGTCCAGCTCTCCCAAGTTGATGATGTGTGTGGGGTCGTTCACATATTTACTCAGCTGCGACATGTGGAAGACGTAATGCACCCTCTCCAGTTGTGTGGGAAGAGCAAGATGGTAGGCAACCTCACCGACCCTGCGCAAGATCTCAAAGGGACCAATGAACCTCAGGTACAGTTTGTCTCCATGGACGAACCTCTGTGTTCCACTTTATGGGGGGACTCTTAAAAAGACATGGTCCCCCTGCTCAAACTCCAAAGGCCTGTGATGACGGTCTGCGTAAGAATTCTGTCTGCCTTGGGCCATCCTCATCCGGTCATGAATGACCCGCATCTTCTATGTCATCGACCGCACCAACTCTGGGCCCATGAGGGCGGTCTCCCCAACCTCCATCTAGCACAACGTTGACCTGCAGGGTCTCCCTTAGAGGGAAAAAAAGGTTCCATGATGATAGTAGAGTCGTAGCTGTTGTCATATGAAAACTCTACCAAGTGCAGGGGATCCTCCCAACTTAGTCCAAAGTCTAACACGCACACCCTACGAATATCCTCCAACACATGGATAGTGAGTTTGGTCTGCCCTTCTGTCTAGGGGTGAAAATTTGTACTCATCCGTAGCCAAGTCCCGAATTCCTCCTACAAGCCTTGCCACAATCGCAATGTAAATAGTACGTCACAGTCAGAGAAGATCTTCGAGTGTACTCCACGAAGGCAGACGATCTCCTGAAAATACAACTGCCCTAGATTCTCCACCGAACTCTGATCCTTGATGACAATGAAGTGCACTAACATCTTGAGTCGATCCATTATCACCCAAATGGAAGCATGGCCCTTCGCAGTGCGCGGAAGCCCTGTGAAGAATTCCATAGATATTCCATCCCACTTCCACTCTAGGATATCAAGGGGTTGCAACAACCCTGTCAGAACTTGATGCTCTGCCTTCACCTGCTGACAGTTAAAACACCACGAAATGAACTCAGCTATGCTCCACTTCATGCCAGGCCCCTAAAACTACTGCTGAAGGTCTATGTAAATCTTCCCCACACTGGGATTTACAGCGAAGAGAGAAATGTGGAACTACTGCATCACCTCTTCCCGCATCTCCACTGGTACTACAGCTCTCACCTGGAATAGTATCTTGTGATTCCCTTCTTCAGAATACCCATCAGGTGCGTTGCCCATGGATATATGATCACGTAGTACCTCACTGTCAACATCCCCAAGCTACGACTCTATCACACACTCAAGGAGAGAAGGAGTCAACCACATCGACTGTAGAAAAGTCATACCCTCCTGCTCCACCAAGGTCAGTCGTAGGGAATACAACTACTCTAAATAATCCCACACTAAAAAAGCATGGGTCTTCCTGATAAGGGCATATGGTACTACGTTTCCCTTCCCTGGAGTGTAGATTATCTCTAGATCATAGTCCTATAGAAACTCTAGCCAGCGCCTCTCCATCAGATTCAAATACCTCTGAGTGAATATGTACTTAAGGCTCTGGTGGTCTAAGTAGAAGGTAGTGTACTTGAGGCTCAACTAGAAGGTAGTGTCTCCATAACCTCAAGGAAAAGACCACTACTTCTAGCTCCAAATCATGAATTGCATAATTCTGCTCATGGGGCCTCAACTACCTCGACCCATATACAATCACTTCCCATTGCTGCATCAGCACACACCCGATCCCAGCTCCTGAAGCGTCGTAGTACACCAAGAACGCAATGCCATCCTCTTGTAGCCACAACACTGGAGCACTATTCAACCTCTCTCTCAACTCCTCAAAGGCCTTCTGGCACTGATCAGTCCAGGTGAACGATCGTCCCTTCCACGTAAATGTGGTTAAAGGGGCATCAATCCTGGATAAATATTCCACAAACCTCCTGTAGTTACCTACCAAACGAAGGAAGCTTCACACCTCTAATGCTTTCTTGGGTGGCTCCCAAGCAAGCACTGCCTCTATCGTTGCGATATATACGGCCAAACCCTGTTCCGAAATGAAATGACCCAGAAAGTGAACCTAATGAATCCAGAACATACACTTCAAGAGATTACAATATAGTTTTTGCTGTCGGAGTATGTCTAGGACCATCCTCAAATGATATGCGTGATCCTCTTCCATCGTTGAGTAGATGAGTATGTTGTCAATAAAGACAACCAAAAACTGATCCAAGTGCGATTGGAAGATCTGGTTCCTCAAGGCCATGAAGACAGTGGGGGAATTCTTCACGCCAAAGGGAATCACTAGAAACTCATAAATCCAATAACGACAATGGAAAGACAACTTCGGGATGTTAGCCTCAAAAACCTGCAACTGGTGGTAGCTAGATTGAAGATCAATCTGGGAGAACCACTTCGCACCTCTCATCTGGTCGAAGAGGTCGTCAATCCTCATAAAAGGGTACTTGTTCTTTATCGTGTCTTGATTCAGGAGACAATAATCCGCCCAAATCCATAGGCACCCATCTGCCTTCTTTAAAAAAAGAACCAGAGCTTCCCAGGGGGACACACTGGACTTGATTAATCCATTCTCACAAAGGTCCTCCAACTAAATTCATAGCTCTTGAAGTTTTGTGGGTGCCATCCAATTAGACTCACATGATATCAGGGCAGTCCCCGACTACAAGTCAGTGCAGAACTCCATCTCCCACCTTAGAGGTAATCTTGGTACATCCTCAAGAAAGACATCCATGTAGTCCTCTACAATCGTAGGGACCCAGGTGCCTGTAGAGTCTACCACTCCAAGATCCATGCTCGCCAACTGGTGAGAAAAAGGTCATCGTCTCTTGCTTAGATTACCCATTTTCTCTACCTCGAGGTCTCGATCACCTAGGATGGTGAACCTCATCCCATCAGAATGGACGCATCTGACTAGTCTGCACCGACAGTAAATTAGGGCATGAACCATGAAAAGCCAATCCATGACCATGATGACATCATAAGGTTCCATTGTGATGATGATTAGGTCCCACATGAAACCCTCTCCTCCGAACGACAGTTCGAACTATCTGCAGATAATGGTCAACAATGAGGTACTTCCCGTAAGAACCTTGAGGCTAAGTGCAGGTGTCAGCGCCACTACTGGAAGCTCCAACTACCATACCTAAAGTAGTGATATAAAAGAGTGATAGGAACCTATTTCTACTAGTACCGAAGAAAGTTTATAGTAAACAAAATGTGTACCTTAGATCATCTCATGTGTTGGGGGGTCACAAAAACCCATAGCCTGAAGCTACCCGCGACCCCTGTCACCAGCTCCCTCAGCCTAGCATGGGCTGCCCAGTGGTGGTAGTGGAAGGACCTCAAAACACAGTCCCCCACATCCAGGTCCTCCCACTCTTCCCACGCCGCCTCCCTAAGGGCCACCATGTCCTCGCCTGGGGTATCCCTAGTCACGGCGCTTCCTCTGCCGCTGTGGTGCACCCACTGCATGCCACGACTGCTCGATACACCTAGTCGGGCATTCCCGTGCTAGGTGACCTCATACATCACAAGCATAAAACCGAATCTCTCTTAACTACCCCAGTGCTCTACAGCACTGCTACAGTGTATGACCCTGCCCCTGAGTCTGCTCACGAAAGGGTTCCTCGACTGAGGATCTACTCTCTACTGCCTATCTGGTACCGAAGACTCTGCTCTGAAGCGGCCACTACTAGGCCCTTCCAGCTAGAGTCCCTCATCCAAGAACCTATCTATAATGAGAACCTTCTCTAGAACCTTGGCATAAGTGGGGATGAACAGGGGTACAACACTAGCATGGATCTCCCTATGAAGACCCTACTCAATCTTTCACACCCAGAAGTAACTATCGCAAACCATATCTGGCGAGTAGCGTGTCAGATCGGTAAACTGGGCCAAGTACTGTGCAACGGTCATCCCCCTTCTTCATCTTCAGAAGCTCCTGAATTTGAATAAGGCGTAAATAAGAGGGGATGTACTCCTCCTGGAATAGCTACTATAAGCTATCCCACATGAGAGACAACTCATCGTGGGTCTGTGAAACCAACCCCCACCAATTCCCGGCCATCCCAAAGAAATGGTTGGAAGCTAGGGCTACCATCTGGTCTATGGTTGTCCATACCAGCCTGAAAAGACCGTCCATGGACTCTAGATAGTCTTCCGATACCTGGGGATCCGGGTCTCCAAAGAACTTCTGCGGTCACTGACGCTGAAAGTCTCAGAGCGCAATCAGCCTGCACTCAACCTAGGCCTGAGCTTCTAGTATTAACTGCCACTCTCTAGGTGGAGGGGATACTACTGATGCACTGGGTGTAAGGGGATCACGTGAGGGTACTTGAACTGACGCCTCGTCGCTCTCTAGGACGTCAACATGAACTGGAGAGGGTAACATGGCTGGCTGCTATCGTGGGGGCATCTTGGAAATTATCAAGGATTAGTATGATCAGATAAGAACACACAGATATATATATATATATTTATATATATCAGTAATAAAAATGGGGAGATGATTCGGAAAGGACAGTTAAAGACGCAATCCTACCGGATGCATGTTCCAATGTTCCCTGCAACAGGTGTCTCAGCGTGACGAGTCGACAAGCGGGTTATTAGGGTCCTGGTGAATGGATATGTTGACCACCCCTACCATCACTGGACTCCCTATCCTAAGAGCCGCTCTCGAGAAACATCGACACAATTTCCCTAAATCCCAACCAATTCATTTTTAGGGACGTCTGAAAAATTCCCCAAGAAATGAGCCACCTCTGATACCACTTTGTCATGACCCGACCCTACCAGTCTCAAGACGCAACTACCCCAAGCCCGCCTCCATAGGCTAGGGGCTAGCTACAAGCACCAAAGGCATGGAAATCTCAGGTTGGCCTTTTTCTATGTACCTGTACACACACACATAACCCACTCAAAGCAGAAGTGCAGAGTTAAAAGAAAACTGAAGGGCAAACAACTATAACCCAACCAAAGTCATGCATCAACTTCTAAGTAGAACCAGTAAAGTTCTGAAAAGTAATGAAAAGATAATTGAGTAGAAAAATGGAAAAACACATGCCCAACTCGAAAGGTGACACAACTCAGCAACAGGTAAACAAAATTAAACATCTAGTGAGTCTCACACTTGAAAGTCCTACTATGACCACTGAACGCAGCCCAAGCTCCTCTATCCTTTACGCTCCTCCTTAGTCTCGATCGACCTGTCCGTCGTCTGCAACGGCACACCAAGTGCGGTCAAATCCAAATCAGGGGTAAGTATAAATATACTCAGTAGGATGTCCAAAAAACTCGAGGGGGCAACAATTGCGGTACTAAAATAGCGACCAGTAAACAGAACAGAGAACATTGAAATAGTATGGTAAATAGAGTGTAGCTCAACCCAACAATAGCAAGGATTTAGGCTCGTCTGACCAAGAGGAGCTAGACATAGAAAGCACGTGGCATACCCCACCTGTCTTTGCCCATACTAGAAGAAGAGTAACTGAACCCAAGGAGTGGGAACAAAAGTAGGGTGTATATATATATGCTCAACAAGAAACCCAAATGAGTGTGTTAGGGGACCTCTATCTCCAAACTCAGCCCAGGAAAAGTCGCCGACGGTTCTAAGTAAATCCATCACTAGTGCCGAAAAGTCCCACATGCCAATGCTGTCTCATCACTGAACCATACCACCAAGAGTTCCACTCTGGTAATCACGAGGAGAAGTCACTGACTAGCCACATAGAAATGAATGAGTCTGGAAGAAGTCGTTGGGTAACCCACTACTCAACCCAGATGGAGAGTAAACTCTAAGAGGTCATCAGGTAACCCACTGACTAGCCCCACTAGAGGGTAAACCCAAAATTCAATTGGTAACCCACTTCCCAGCCCCACTAGAGGGTAAACCCTAAGGTCAACGGGTAACCCACTACCGAGCCCCGCTAGAGGGTAAACCCTAACGTCAATGGGTAACCCACTGCCCATCCTTAGTGGAGGGTAAACCCTAAGGTCAATGGGTAACCCACAATCATGCCCCATTGAAGGGTAAGCCCAGAACTAGTCCGATAACTCCGCACTACCCGTGCTATCACTGGGTGTCACGAACACAGCTACCGTGCGTAGGTTCAGAGTGCGTCAACGGAACCTCTGACCAATGCCCTTTCATGTTTCCACGTTTAATGAGATCTTTAAAGAGAATCTGCATTCCCAAACAAATTACACTGTTCTAATCCTCGTAGAAAAACACTCGAGATAGACAATTTACTTGCTGGAAACAGACTCCCGATGAAAAATCTATTTAACACCACTTTATGCCCATACGGTGTCTCATGGAGCCCACACCTTGATCTTGAAAGAGGTCGTGAGAACTGCTCCATAACTATGATCTTGGAAAATCACTCCAAAACGACTACTCATTTTCCCCAAATGGACATCAAAAGAAAAAGTCGCAAAACGTTGCTCACATCTTAAGAGACGGTATGTGGGTCCCACGCCTCAACTTTTCCTTTAATGCCTGAAACCACCTTGGAAAAATTCGTCTCAACGCCAGGGTCACAATGCTACAGACGCGCCTTAAATGGACTCTGGATGTGTTCACACCATCTAAAAGAAGAATCCTGGCAAGGCGCTAAACAATACTTAATAGTGTGTCGCGCCACCGAGCCCCCCTCTAGAGAATTAAAAAAAATCCCAAGAACATATCAAGGAATCCCACTTGATCCGAGGATCGCTCTGTAGTATACAACATGAAAAATTTACACTCGTAGTGAATGTTATGGGTGTCCAAAAAAAAGGGGGATAACCCCTTAGGGCTAGATCAGCCCTGTCCAGCCGGTCCACCCAGCCTGGGCCGGCCTGCGCCAGTCAAACCGGCCTGATGTACCGGTCATCCAGGCCCGCAGCGCAGGCCCAAGGACCTTCAGCTTGGCCCGGCCACTGACCCATGGTCCACCCACTACGACCGGCCCTCGTGGCTTGTTTCTATCCCGCGTAAAGACCCGCCTTCGGCGGGTCTCAGTCTCCCACTCGGGGTCGCGCGTCGCGACCCTCGTAGTGCCCCACACCACCGACCTCCGCCCGCCATGACAGTCCGCCGTCTAGGAGCCTGCTGCCACCACCTGGGAGCCTGCCACACCGGCCATCGTCCTAGACTTCCTAAAGCTCGCTGAAAACCCCTGGAACCATAGTAAAATAGGGAAGAATTGGCCCAAAAACTCCCAGGGGGCGCCCTGGGCACCCGGGACGCGGATTGTCGATCCGAGAAGAGTGTTAGAAAGCTCAGATCGAATACATGGAAAATATGGGCTTTGATCGATAGGAAAAAAACGTTTCAATGCTACAAATCTAATTCAAGGAAGATGTAGAAATTAAAAATGAAAATATTCGAGCCTACCTCGTGGGGTGTAGCCCGTCCCTTCGTTGACGATCCGCTGGAGCCGCCGCACCGCCTTGGAAAGGTGTAGGAGAGGAGCTTGAAGGGAGGTAGATTTTTTTTGGGAGAGCTTCCGCCAAATAATGCTAAGGGTGAAAGAAAGGGGGGAGAATTGTTTAAGCAGAAAAACTTAATTAAAATTAATTAAGTCTTAAACCCCCACCAGTAGGCCCCGTACCGGAACTTTAAGCGGGGTCAGGTTTAAGCAGCCTCTAGGGTAAAAACCATGTTCTGAGTGCAATGGTGTTCTCTAAATTTTAATATGTGCCTCCATTAAGATGTTATAAATTTTACGCCCTAGGCAGCTAAATTACGAAAATGCCCCTATTGGCATTTTCCATAGAAGTGTCACACCCATGAAAGTTACACTCCTCCTAGGGTAAACGGCATGCTCCAGACTCAACGGTGCCCTCAGTTTTCCCATCCGAGCATCCATTTAGTAGTTGTTCTATTTATTTGGTGTGTCTAGTTTGAACACACTTAAAATTTAATTCCGGCCACACTGGGGCTCGGAATCACACGTCGTCTGAACGCCCTTCTCTGTAATAACATCAAAAAAATTTCAAAGTCTTAAAGGCTCAAAACCCAGGTTCTTACACCTTCATGAAATTCCTTTCAGTTTAAATAGATAATAATATCATCTATAAATACCACCACAAATTGATTGAGGTAATCTCTAAAGACTTTTTTCTTGAAATCCCTGAAGATAGTAGGGGAATTAGTAAGAAAAAAAGTAATCACAACATATTAATAGTTCCTATACCTAGTATGGAATTTTACATTGGGTATATCCACCTTATTTACCCTCAATTGATGATATCTGAAACTAAGGTTAATCTGGGAAATGTATTGAGCTCCTCGTAGCTGATCAAACAAACCATCAATACAGGGAAGAGGATACATGTTCTTGACTTTGATCTTGTTCCACTCCAAATATTCAATTAATAGTCTAATTTATATATATTTATTATTCATAAAAATAACTAATGCACCCCAAGGTAAAACACTTGTCCAAATGAATCCCTTATCAAGGTTTTCTTAGATTTTCTTATTCACTTCATGCAACTCAATTGGGTCCATTCTATAGGGATTCATTGACATTGGTTTGGAACCATGTATGAGTTTTATCTGGAAATCAACTTCATATTATTGGGGAGGAAATTGAAACACTTTAATAATGATATCCATAAATTCATGAACAATAATAATATCATAAATTTTTATTTTCTCCCTAACCATTTTAGATAAACATCCCTTATGAATTGGAATTAATACCCATACATCGGATATGATTTAGATAAAAGGTCCCTACTTATCATCACATTGATAGACGATAATAGATTAGTTTGAAACATAAAATGTAACTTCCCTTGATTAAAAATTGATGTGGTATTTATATAGATAATGAAAATAAATGCATAATATGAATTCAAATTCAACGAGAGGAAGAATGAAAATATTTCATGGAAATCCATTCCAACAAACTTCAACCATAGAGGAATCATATTCTTGAGATGGAATCATCAAAATTTTAGGCGTTTTCACTGATAATTCCACATCTAATCATTTTGGTGGAATCTTAACACCCTCAAAAAATTCTTTCTAAATGAATGTGTGGGTAGATATAGAATAAAATATGACATTAGTAGTTCTAGAGTTGATGGTATGTTTACATTTCACTACACTGTTATCACACCCCTTATCAAAAATAGTGATCTCATGAGATTTCCCCTTGTCCATCGACTTAATAGATTAAATATTCATTTCATTATCACTAACCCTTGGGTTTGAGAACTGGTTAACATAATTCCCATTCTCCTTAAAATTAAATCACTAAAGTGTGGGAGGTGTATTTTGTACAGATTTCTCTCTATTTGTATTATTTGACAACATATTCCCATCATTTCAGAAATAAATTACTTGATGGACTTCCCTTCCACACATAAAAGAATTTATTAGACCCCATAAGACAAGTTACTACATGATTATTTCCATACATAGAGAATAAATTACGGATCGTCTTCTTTTCTCCATGTATTTTAGACTTTCTTTTCAACATTGTCTTACTTTTCTTGTTAAAACCATGACAATGATTTGTAACTCCAACCTCCATTTCAAACTTGAATTCACAACACACAATCTCTTCATAGATACTAAAGTCTGTTATAGATAACTTCCTTTTGAGACTTGTCTTGAACCCATTGAAGAATTAGTCAACCTTACATTCTGGTTCGATGATAATTTTAGACTCGTACCTTGAATGAATTGTAAAATAACCCTTATAGGTACCAATGGATTCATCATCATTTCACTTAAATTATGGGAAATACTTTTATATATTCACTCAAAGAACATAAATAAATTACTTATTTAAGAATAACATCTTGAACTCGTTCTAATCCATGGATTCAATTTCAACTTGATGGATCTTATTATTGATTAGAATCCACCACAAGTCCATTTCAACTTCTAACTCATAAATATATAAAATGAATTTTTCATGTTTCGAACACTGTAGAGTAGAGAATATCTTTTTAGTGGTATTGATCCACTATTTAGCAACAATTTTATTAAAATAACCAATGAAAGAATGTTGGTGCTTCTTTATAAAGGACTCAATATAATATTTTTCTCTACTTTACTCATTTTGAATTCCATCATGGTTTATATCTTTAGAAATTTGGGAGAGCATAGAAATAATTTTTTTCACTCTATCTCCCAAAGAATTCATCTACTAACGAGAGAAATGTTATCATTGTCCATTGCAATTACCATTAACATGGTTGCTTCAGATTCTTTCCATTGACTAAAACTAAAAATCATAGAGTAAAAAACATATTTCATAATGAGTAACCAAAAATTCCTAAAAAACCACTTATATTATGTCTATATTATGAAACCCTATTTAATCAATGACACTTTAGGATTATCCTTAGATATATCCTTATACATATCCTTAGAAATATTTTTAGGGATATCAAAAAAGTTTTCACATCCTAGTTTCTGAAGGTTGACTAAAATTTCTCTTTGATAATAACTATAGAGACCCATGATTTTAATAAATTAACATTTCATTATTTTTTCAGAATAAATAATACATTACCCAAACATAAACCAAAATAAAATTTTATATTAGTTACTTTGGAAACAAGGAATCATAAACACTAGTACATAAGTGAGCTATATTATCTCCCACTAGATTCTTCGTGATTAGAATCCTTCTTTGACACCTAATACATAATAAATATATTCATATAATGGGGAAGGAAACATAAAACGGGTGAGATTATATGATCATTAATGGTAAAAAAGGGACATATATAATCATATCATGAGAATAAGGTTATGAGAACATGATCATGAAAATAGAAGATAAAACCATGCATATTAAATATCATAAAAAATAGTTGTGGAATAAATATTGTATGTTCACTAGACATGGATCAAAAGAGAACCAAGTGCATAATCCATGAAATCGTAACAGAATAATAAGACATGGAATTTTTTGTAGACAAGTACTTTTATGTAGACATGTGAACATGTAATAAAATTCCCTATAAGTCAAAGAGAATTTCTAAAATTTAATAGGGAACTACCTGGGGACTACACATATTGGGTGGGACACACCACCCTCCCCAATCACAATTCTCTCCTTAAATGGTATTAGGTTTCCCATATTCCCATTGTAAATTGGGTTTCCCTATATTCTATAGTGGATCAAGCTTGTCGACGTTCTTCCCATAATTATCTCATGAGATATAAATATTTACCCCATGCATTTTAGGGAGATAGAGGTCCAACCTATCACATAATGAAAAATCATACACAACTTCCATAATAAAAAAAATAATTCATCAAATTTTTTTGGTAATGCCTCAGTCAAGGACATAAGAACATTTAATTAATTAAAGAAGAAAATGTTTACATGAGTCGAAAGGAGGGGATCTTATTACAATCTCTTTCAAAGAGGTGAATTAAATCATCTGGCAGCGCATCCAGCTATGTCATGCTCTGGTGAACACCTTTGTTGGAAAGGGCATCAGCAACAACATTCGCTTCACAGAAGACATGTGTGGCAATGTAGTCAATTTACTGTAGTGAATTCAGGCAATTAATCCAAAGTGTAGTGAGCGGCCAGACGAGATGAATGACTCCATTCCAAATGGATTGAACAATGGTGGTAGAATCACTTTCAATCCAATGTTTTCTCCATCCTCTTTGCAGGGAAAAATCAACAGCATGGATGACTCCTAGCATCTCCTCTTTAAGGGATGAGGTAATCCCACACCCACTATAAAAGCAACCCTGGAACTAGTCATCAGAATCTCTAAAAATGGCCCCATAGTTGGCAGGTCCAGGATTTCCTTTTGAGGCACCATCAACGTTCACTTTAATCCAACCCGGCATCTATGGTTGCCATAAAACTTCAAAGGGGTGCCTGGTCTTCAGGAAAATACCTGGGACACAGATACGTCTGAGGATCTCGAAGTCTCTAATATAATTGCTGCAAAAGTCTTTTTTAATTGAGGCAGCTTCATGTATCACAATGTGAATTTGAGCTTTTCCTACATTCAGACTGAATGAGTGATTATTATGGATAAGATCATTTCTTACATACTATATTTAATGTAAGAGTTTCGCCACTGCCGCAAGGAAAATTTTTTTAACTTGCTGAGAGGCTTCGTGTTTAGTAAATTTCTTCAAAAGCAAACAAATCGGGTCAGATAAGGACCATGACCAATTAAATAACTCAAAAATTTAGTTCCATAAATCCAAGTCCGTAGCAAAAGACAAAAAAGAGATGATCATAATCCTCCATGTGCTGATTACACAAATGAAATTTAGAGCATAGTTGAATGCCAAAGGCTAGAAGGCGAGTTTCAGTGGGAAATCTATTGTGAGAAATGCACCAAATAAGGGTGAACCTGGAGGGTTTGATCCAAGTCTTATTGAAGGTTCTCACCCATTGATAATTAGGTTCTTTTCCAGAGAAATTGTGCATGTACTAGTTTTTCGAGTCAAGGATTCCATTAAGAGCAGGTTCCCAAACAAGGAAGTCCCTGGAATTAGAGAAAGTGTAATTCTCAATGATCTGGGCAATGTTTTTAGGGAGATCGTTCCTATGAAGCTACATAACATCTTTAATATTATGTCTGGTATCTTCAGGAGTGTTATTTGGATGCAGCAAGGATATCAATGGATTACCCATCCAGTTCCCACACCAGAAATTAATGTCGGAGTAAGCGCTGACCGTCTATCTATCGTTATCCATTATCTTCTGATATGAGTTTCTAATAGAGGTCTAGATCGAGGAGTTAAATAAATTAAAATTTCTATTTAAAAGTTTATTTAGGAATCTATGTTTTAAAAATTTAGAGGATTTGGAGTTGTCATTAATGAGACGCCAAGTGAATCTCGCTTGCAAGGAAGCGTTAAAAATTTTTATGTTTTTGATGCCAATGCAACTGTTATCAAGAGGTTTATAGCAGGTCTTCCCCGGGATGGTGAAGAGTTTCCTTTCAAAGATACTTCCCGTCCAAATAAGATTTTTTATATAGGTATTAATTTTCTTGAAAGTACATGTGGGCCATTTATAAACCATGGGGAGTAAACCAACTTTGAGACAATTGTTGATGTGAAAAGAAAGATTCTACCAGGCATGGAAATGGATTTTCCCTTCCATGTAGAGAGTTGATTGATGATTTGATCGGTGATATTAGAGAAATAACAGGATTTTAGACGTCCCTAGAAAAACTGTACGCCTATGTACGTAACATAAAATAATGTTATCTTGTAAGGAATGTAATTTTGAGAGATCACTTAATCAAATTATTGAGGAAAATATCCTTTCCTTTTGAGAATGTTTTCATTTTTTAAAATGACATTACATTTTAAAAGAATAAATTTTATTGAAAAATAATTGTAACGCACTGAGATTTTTTGAATTATTTTTTTCAAACAAATTTAATATTTTTGATATTT
The DNA here is from genome assembly GCA_963277665.1 of Viscum album. NCBI lineage: Eukaryota > Viridiplantae > Streptophyta > Magnoliopsida > Santalales > Viscaceae > Viscum > Viscum album. The sequence continues at coordinate 111,365 of CAUJRU010000938.1, forward strand.
ATAATTTCATGAAACACTAAAAATATTTTTTTATATTAAATCACTGTGAAATACTTTCGTTGTAAGCCACACGAAGGCATGCTTGATCTACATGAAACACTGACTTGGCTTTTGTTACATATAACATTAAATTTATGTGAAAAAACATTTTATTATTATAATTATTTAAATTATATAGTTATAACATGGCCATAAAACAAGGAAATATGGATAGTAATGAATAATTTGTAAATTTTATTTATAATGATTCAATATAAATAAAAAATTTGATAAAGAAATATATAATTTTTATTAATGTCTTTATATGTTTTAAAATACTATTTTCTTAAAGGAACTGATTTTTATGTTTCTCTGTGAACAATGATAAAATTAATTTTATAAACTCTTAGAAATTTAATTTTATAAAATAATTTTTTTAATTAATAATTTCAAAATTATTTTAGCGTGAGAATTTTTTATTTTTTTTCAAACATCATTTTTGGATGAATGGTGAAAATAATATATTTAAATTCAAAACTTCTTTTCATAAAATTTATTTTTATATATAAATTTTATTTTAAATTGGTTTTAATGTCAAAATAGATCAATTATAAATATATTAATACAATTTAGGTCATTGGAATCATTTTATGTTGAATTTAGATATATAATCTTAATGGAATTTTGAACATTCTCACATTAAAAACTCGCTTTCTCACCATAGCTATAGGATTAGCATTAAAATTAATTTTTCAACTTTTAGTAATTTAATTTATAAAAATGGAAATAAATGTTTTTTATAATAATAATATTTATATTCTAATAATATCAAATTAATTTTTTACCAAAAAGATAAGTGAAAGTGATAAAAATTAATTACAATAATAAAGCTAAAATAAACCTTAACAAGTGACTAAACCATAAACTTAAGGGCCAAAATGACAAATAAACATGTATAAAGATCCTTTTATGGCAATATATAGGCTATAAAACTCCCATTATTGAGTTTGGTTGGTTTTTGATGATTTTTACAAGGTAAAAATGTGGGTATACCTAACTGGTTTTTAAAAATGCCAACCATATCCCCTCCTTCCACTATAAAAAGACACACACCATCCCACTTAATCAAAACTCTTAGGACACTTTTTATCAACCAATATATACCCAAATAGATCCTAAAAATACCTCCAGTAAACCTATAAACCTTACCTTGGGAATAAATTCATCCAAGGAAGCTCTTTGGTGAAAATCAAAAGGAGTTAACCTAACACCCTTCCTCAGGATGTTTTTATCCTATTTTAATTATACAAACCATAAAATATTCTTATTCCATTATTATATTATATTATATGTATCATAGATATACATATATTTTGTTATTATAAGGATTAAACCTTGAATTACACACACTACAATCTAATGGGCTACGAACATACCATTCCTATGTACGGTGAACTATACCCACATGAGGCGACGTTGTTCGTTTTTCATTTCGCACCTCTCATGGTTGGGAAATATGATTTTGAATTTTTTTTTAATATGATATATATTATATTTATAATGAATTTATACTTATTTAAATATTATATAAAACATTCCATCATTATTTCTATTTTGTGTAAATATGATAACTTTTGGGATTTGTGGACTACCACCTCCTCAATGCGAAGTGATTCATTCAAACTTTAAATTGAATTTATTAAGGATGTTTTTAGTAAAATTATATGTTATTTATTATTAAATTCTTATTTTTGAATTTTTCTTTAACACATATCATCATGCTTTACATTTTTTTGTAAATAAAAGAACTTTGTTTGTGGATGTATGGACTACCGCCACCTCAAAGCGAAGTGATTCGTTCAGAACATACATCAAATGTATTAAGGACAGGTTTAGTAAATTTATATGATATATATGAAATGATAAATATACTATAATTTTAATATATACATTTACATATATTTCATTTTATTACTTTTTTTCAGTACGATAATAAAATGAAAAAAAATTTTATGCGTACGTACGACCAACTATCTCCAAGAATGGTGTATTCCATTTCATATTAATATATTTTATAGATTATTATAAATACATATATGATTAATATATATGATATTTATATCATTATTTATATTTATAAATTAATTAAATCATGATCTAAGTAATAGGATCAATAATAAAAAAGGCAAAACATATACAAAAACAAAGTAGATATTACCCAAAACGTGACATTGACATGGAGTTATGAATAAATGGGTAATATAATGTCATAACCAAATTATATATGGTATTATATATAATAAAATGTTTCTTTTATATTTTTATAATAAAATTATATTTTTTTTACATGAGTTTTGAATGTATGTGAATAAATTCAAGACTTAAGGTAAGGGAATTTCATCAAAATTTTTATTTTTGTGAGATACATGCCATATTCAAAACTCAATTCTTTTGTGTGGTGTATATAATGACCTATGAATTGTTATATAATTATCAAAATTTATTTAATGATATTAAAATCAATAATTTATGTTATTATTTCATTGGTATCATTACTCTAAAGATTCTCAAGTAGTATGGATTTTCTCTTCTCAATTTTATTTTTGGGAGACTTATTCCTTATCCACCACTCATTTATTTTGTGTGGTGTATTTACTACCCATGAATGTTTTATATAATTTTTATAATAAAATTTATGGTTATTTACATATATTTTTTATTATATTTCCTTTATTAAGTTTATGGTACAAAATTTACCAAATTTGTAAAGTAATTTTCTCTCAATTGTGCTTCTTTGAGACACATGCCATGTTATGAACCTGCATTCTTCTAAGAGGTGTATATATTTCCCTTTTACATGTTATATCATGAATCTAATTCTTTCATGATATTTTAATTTTTATTTAATTTGATTATCTCATGTTTATTATGAGTAAAATTTACCAAAGTGATAATAGTTTATTGCTACAATCTCATCATGTATCGAGATTCTATACAGTTATGATTCTATTGGTGAAATGTTAAGATCCATATCAAAATAAAACTCATGGATTATTTTCTATTATTTTTATTTATGATATATTCATGTATTGTTACCATTTCCACTCTTTTTTACTTAAGATAATTTATAACGTCTTGTTAATAAAATTTTACTTTATCTATCTCTTCGGTCAGAAATATGTGTTTTTTCACAACAATGTCTTCAAAAAATTATTTAAAAAAGGGTTTAAGTTTAAAAATGTTAAAAATGTTTTCAATATTCTTTTATAATTTTTAATGGAAAAATGTTTTCAAAAAATTATCAATAACTCTTTATATGTTTTTGAAATGTTAATTTGAAATAAATGGAATGCAATGATTTCAAGCATTCTTTATAAGTTTTAAATTCCATTTTATAGAAAAGGGTTTCCAAAATGATTTAAATATTTATTTTTTCTGTTTCTAAATTATTTTAAAAGTAAAAGGTTTTAAAAACGTTTTCAATGTTTCTTTATAGTATTTCAAGGTGTTTTCAAATAAAACGGTTTTCAAATTTTTTTCTAGCTTCATTTAGAAGCTTTCAAATATATTTCAAAAATAAAATTAAAAATGATTTATGTTTTAAAAAGTTTTTTCAAATATGAAAATATGTCATCATTAAGAAAATTTTTAAATGAAATTTTAAAACATAATTTATTAGAAAATTATTTTGAAATGGTTTTATGAAAATTATTTTTCAAGAAATGATATTTTCATTCAAAAATCTTCCATGTGGTCTTTCAAAATACTTCCCCATATAATATAGAATCCTTTGATATAGTTTAATATTTTTGGGGACATAATCCAAGAATACCATTCATATTATTTTTTAAATGGTTTATGATTTCATGGAATGATGTTTATGATACCAGTTTCTATTGAATGGGTTATTTTCTTTTGATATCTGCTTCTTTTAATAGGTTATGCTTCAATGAAATGATTATGAATCCAATCCATTTTCAAAAGGTTAGGATGTGAAAAAAAACGTTAATGATCACAATTTCTTTTCATGGGTTATGATATGATTTTTTTGACTTTGTGGAACTTGCATGTATGAGTTAATTATGAGATGGGTGATACCTATATGTCCCTCTAATACATTGGGTAAATATTTATATCTGATGAGATAGTGATTGGAATCAAGTAAATGAGCTTTATCTTCTATTGGAAGAGGGAGAAAACTGATCCCTTATAAGAAAAGGACTATGACTAGTGATAGTGGTATGACCTGCCCAATATTCATAGTCCCCATGAAGTTGGGAATATAGGGAAACCTAGTCCACTTTGGGAATATGGAGAAACCTAATACACTATAGAAATATGGGAAAACCTAATCTGCTATGCAAAGATGGGGAAACTCAATCCCTTACAAGGAAAGGAATACGACTAGGGATGGTGGTATGCCCCACCTAGTAGGTGTAGTCTCTATGAAGTTCCTTGATAAGTTCTAGAAATGTGTATTGACTTATAGACAATTATATTATATGTTTATGTGTATGCCATAATTCCATGTCTTACTCTTATGTTATTATTTCATTGATTATGTTCTTGATTCCATTATGATTCATAACTTTTGAACTGCTACTATTTATTCCATAATTAATGTTTATGATCTTTGGTATATAGGTTATGGTATTCTAATGTTATGATCTTTTTCTCAAACCCTAATTCTCATTTTTGTGCTTACATATCTTCCATGTTCACCCTTATTAAGCATCCGAGCTTGCCCCTTTTTATGTTTCCTTTCCTAGGTTGTGGGGATATATTTCATGTATGATATGTCTAAGAGGGGTGCTAGTATTTGATAACCTATTGGGAGATAATGTAGCTCACTTATATATCAGATTTTATGTTTCCATGTCTCTAAAGGTGCTAAACTAATATGATATTTGGGAATTTTATATATAATTTATTAAGTATTCTGAAAAAATGATGTAATGTTTATGTGTCTTAAGACTAGGTTGTTATAGTTGGTATCAGAGTGAAGTTTTATTCAATATTTGTAAACTAAAATGTGAAAAAATTAGTGACATTAATAGGGTTGTTTTTAAGGATATTTCTAGTTATTTTTCTAAAGATAAGTCTAAGGATAAGGAAAAATATAAGAAAATGTCATGGAATGTTATTAAAGAGTCAAAAACTTGAAAAATATCCTATTTCCACACATATATTTCCAAACATTGTTAAAAACATGGAAATAAGTTATCTACTTCCATAGTTTATTTGAATTCATGGAAACCCTTACACTATCATCCTCTATCTCCCACCCCGTCCACCTTATCCCCTCCATAAAATCACATCCTGATCAATAACAATCCCTCCACCATCTTCGGTTCCCATATCCTCCTCCCACTGAATATCTAGTTCCTTTCGCCTCCTCTTTGATTAATCCTTAGTTCTCATATCATGCATCCATCTCCTCCTATCATCTCTAAGATCACGCACCACCCTCTATATCCTAAGGCCTCTTCATCTGGCGATTTCACCATATTTATCCTGGTTTCTTGGTCGAAATCTCAAGGTATTCTATCCTCTCCCATTATCATTCATTTTTAGATGATTTATATTCTCTCGGTCACCCTATTATATTTTTATGAACCCTAGTTGAAGGTTTAACAGGGTTATTTTGATTTTATATAATTGTTAGGGTGAGAAATAAGTCTCCCAGTTTGATTGGGGCATCTTTCAACATTCTTTTTTGAAGACGAAGCATATCAGACCATTCTGGATCACCCTCCATCATTTTAATGTTGGTTTTCATCTGTCCTTTTTAGGTAAATTTTAATTAGGGTTTTTGCAATTTTTGGGTCCATAATACCTTTTTAGTGCACCTTGATCTTCCTCAAAGTGATCTCAAACTTCTTTCACTCTCAGTACCATTTATATAGATATTTTGGTGGTTTTTATTTTTAATTATCTTTCCTTATTGTAGACCATATTTAAATGTAAATCTATTTTCTTATATTGACATGTAACTATTTTAATTTTTAATTTTATTCTGAGAAATATAAATTTATCAATTAAATCATTTGTTATTTTACCAGTCTTAGCTCTAAACTTCTACATTTATTCTAATATATGAGTTTAATCTCTGATGAAATTTCTTTAGTTTATTGTTTGTCTGATCATTAATATATTCTAATTTAGGAAAGGATATAATTTTCTTTTATTATATTATTTAATATTTTATAGTGTTAATCTTTCCTTTTTTAAATCCTTGTCAACATATTTTGGCATATGCAATATCAATTTATCTTATGATTTGAAAATATATTGTTTTTACCCAAATTAATGGATTAGTAACCTTATAAATGTATTATCTCCATTGATTTATCCTATAATACACAATAATATTCTCAGCTATAGTATTAAAATTTAAAACTAAGTACAAAATTCATAAAAAATAGTAAAAATAGAAGATAACATAAAAATACATTAAAACATACTAAATCAATGTATAACTCTTTCCTTGCATTTATATTTTATCTAGGAATGCTTACACCTTTTTCAAAACAAGTATGTTTCTTACATTCTTTTATTCAAATTTTAATTTATATTTAAATTATTATAATTTAAATTCTTCTTGTTTAAAGTTTCTATTCCTCTATTATATGTTTAGAAACATTCTAAAATCATTAATTGTATTTTTTAGATATCTGCACCCTTTTAATTTTCTTGTTTTTAATGTTAAACTGGCCTCCTTTAATAAATAGATTAATAAATAAGAAAATAGAATTTATACTTCAAACAAAATTATTCAATCTCAATTAATAATTTTTTTTACTTATAACTTGATAAAAAATTGAGTAGTATCCTACTTTCAACCCTCTATTTCAAATTCTTACATTGATTCTTATGTTTATAGATACACTATAATACATATAATTTTTTTAAACTATAGCGATAATTTATATCCATATGTTTTTATTTTTATTTTTCCTATGTCATTAAATTTATATATAGTAGTTATTTAAAAACGATGAGTATTATGAAATTATAATGACATCAATATAAGATATAAATTGAGGTTATTAGAATGTAGTTAAATTGTTACACAAATCTAACCTTGATTTGAAGTTCAAAAAATTGAAATATTGATGAAAGGTAAATATATCATGGTTATATATATCAATATAATTCTAATGATGTCATGTTACTGAAAATATGAATAATGGTTTTAGTTATTATTTCTAGATTTTTTTAATGTGTGTGTAAATTCAAATCATTTGGAATTATTTTTAAAATAACATCCATATAAATATATTGTAAAGAAATTAATCCTCCGACACCAAGAAAATGAAGATAAAACATCTAGATTGAATGATATTTGTAACACCCTGACCCTAGTTACCCAGAGTTAGTGCATTATTTCATAACATTGGCATGATCACAAGGAAATCATGTCCAGAAAGACGGACCACTTTAGTATTATTGGAAACAATATTCATATATAAGTTCAAATTTACATCTTGAAAAAGAAATAGAACACTAATTTATTCCATTAGAAATATCCAAGCCTTCTAGATTATGCATGAAAGTCACTCATAATTAAATTTTTCATATCCTGGGAAAATGAAACATACGAAAGGGGTGCGATCAAATGCTCAGTAAAGGTAAGAAATACAGTGGAAGATAACATAAATATTAGGCATGGTGAATAATGGAAAACACATGCCTTTACAAATAATAAACATGATCAATTTTATTCCAGGAATATGAGCTGAGTAAATAATTCCATTATAAAACATAGTCATGGGAATTCTACTAGTCTAATAACCACATGAACCATCAATATTATTTTCAAAATGAGGGAATGTATAATTCCAGACATTCTGAAACATTTTGTCAAGGCCTTGTCCAAAACGTCTAAAATGATTAAGGCCTCAGCCAAACCCATATATCAAATTGGGAAATGACTTAGGAAATCCCATGTCTAGTTGTCTCATGATATCTACCGATGCATCGAGGAGCTATAGCGGGCTCCACCCGTCACATACTAAGTCCAATACATTCCTCATATGAAAAGGTGGAAGAAAAACATAAACATTCATATTAAAACTAGCATACGATATGTCAATACTTTAACCATAAACAATAAATGGTATAAAAATAACACATCTACAGTCAATCATATCAAAAAACCTTCTACACAATATGGACATTTTGTATCATAATTAATCAACTTCAAATAAGCTTAAATTCCATTAAAGGATGTTGACATAGATTAAATCAAAACTATTTGAGAGAAATATCTCTTTATATTTTGTAATCATTTAAATGTAATGTAATTATAAAATAAAACATTTTTTTATTAAAATATTATTATTATCCTATAAGGGAAGCTTCAATGATGTTATAACGGCGGAAAATAGCCCCACCCGCCGAATAAGTTAAAAAAACATTCTTACCTTAATTTTTTTCGAAAGGGTCATAAAGTAACTTGTTTGGAAAATGAATAAAATATTCCTTCAAAAACATATAAGGTAAAATAAGTGTATAAATGACTTTAACCCATTATCTATTAAATAGTAAAAATGTTTTGAAATACATTTTTATGAAATCATGGATGTGGATGATAAAGAGGTCCCAGTAGATACTTACGTAAAACAACCTCGGATAATAAAGAGATTGGGAAATTAACCATTACCATGTACTTTTCCTTGGTCGAGGGTAGGTTAACATATTTTATAATGGTGAAATTATTGTTATTAAATTATACAAGAACTTTATACATTAATATGGTATCTTATATGATCTTCAAATGTTTCTTTGTTGATGATTTTTCAGTAGTATTATCTTTTCAGGTGCTAACTGATTTGTTTTCCTTTATATGCTTGGTTATGTAAATAATGTTAGTTATGGATTGGATGTATCTTATTCATATTAAAAATGATATTAAGTCTTTAAACATTATTTTTTATCATCAAATGAAAATCAGTCTTGAAAGGATATGATGGGGAATGAATCTCATTTCATTCGTGGAGATGGTAATCCGTACATACGCACGAGTGACAATATCGTTATTTTGATTTTACAATTTTATAATAATTGGACTGAAATAATATATAAAGAATAATTATCATGTTATATTTATTATTTTCATCATTTATACTCATTATTACACCCTTCCAAATGATGAAGTCTTTGAATAACAAACTACACCACGACATGGAGATGGTAACTCGTACGTACGCATGTATGATGACTTTGTCATTTATAGGATGGATAGAATAATGAATATGGTTGAACAATTTTTAAAATAACATTACAGTATATATAGGACACTTTAGTTATTATTTTATAATGGAAACAACAATGAAAGAGGATGTGGAAGAAGAAAAGAACATGAAAGAGGTCATGAAATATTTACCTCTTCTTCGGGTTCTTACTTTTGATTTGATCAAAAGGTCTCCTTAGGTTAGATTTATGACTAAATTAAGGCCTCTAGGATTAAGGGAGGTTAGTTTATAGGATATATGAGTAGGGGTTTTCCGATCCAAATGGCTTTGAAGGTGTGAATTTGAGAGAAGGGTAAGTTCTCTTTTATAAGAGGGGTGAGGAGAACCTTAGGAAAAGATTGAAATATTATTTTATAATAAATAGATTTCAGTTTCTAATGGCTCAAAAATGATTTATTTATAGGATAATGTGGTTATTGGTTGAAAACCACTCAACCAATCTGTTTTAGACAAGTTTGGGTCACTATATTAACCTTATCTTTTAAATTTAACTCTTAGTTAATTATTTTGACATTTACCATGTCTCTTTGTCTTTTTATATTATAGGGTTAATAAAAATACTATAACAAGTCAAAAGAACACCGAGTGGTTCATTATTAATGTATATAACCTTATCTAAGTAATTTTGCCTAACCTTATATTTTTAGGAATATTATATCAATTAATAATGTAATATTTTTTTTAAAAACTCTTTTATGTCAATTTTGACACTATTTGGTATTTTCTTTTTGATAAATTCATAACAACATTATTACTTAAAAAAATTAATTTAATAAACCCTAACATTTCATATTAACCTAGAAAATTACTTTAATTCATAAGAAGTCTCAAATTACATTTATTTGGGTATTTGTAATATCAATTATTTTCATATTTTATTAATAAGGTAATTACTACATCATCATTGTGCCATAAATAAATTTCATAATATAATATCTAAAAATTATAAATAAAATACCATTATGTAGGAAATATTTTTATCTTTATAATTAATATTTATAGTCTAAATTATCTTATGTTTAACACTATATTTAAAATGGTTTAGTTATTAAACATTGAATTTAACACTATTAAATCTTCGTTGAATTAAATAATAATAAATGTCCTAATCTAATAAAAGTGGACCTAAAGGATCATATTTTATTCCTTAGGTTGTTTTTGGTTGAATTTAACTTATCCAATAGAATTAGGACATGTGTTAGGGTAATAATAATATCATTTTTACTTTTAATTTCCCTATTTACTTTTAACTGTGGTAAATAAGTCAAAAGTTACTATTCACAAACAATTATTGTCATATCATTGAACCAAATTTTACTTACTAATATTAAACATGTCTCTCAGATTTTTAAAATTCAACGCACAGAAGCAGTAAAATTATGTTTTATGTAAATTTGTAAATGCTTCTACGAGGTGGGTAAAAGACGATAAAATGTCCAATAAAATTTTTATATATCTAAAATTATTATAAACTGACTATAATGAGTTAAATTGATCTTATATAGGTATTATTTATCTATTTTGACCTAAAATAAATTTAAATAATATAAATAATTATTTAAATAAAATTTCGTTTTTAAGCAATAACTCGGTGTTTTTCACTATTTTTCTGAAATTAAAAGTTTTCAGAAAAATACATAAAATTCACCCTAAGAAAATATTGATATTCCAAATCCAAATATGAAGTCCATTTTTAAAGATAAAATTTATAAAATTTCAAAAATTGGGTATTACTATTCATAACAGCTAGTTTGATTGGTTTTGGTATGTTTGAACTCGAAGTTCCGTAAAACAAAAGCTACTTTATTATTCATAGGGAAACGTACCGTGGAATATTGGGGTGTTACATTCTCCCCTCCTTCAAATAATTTCGTCCCAACAGGTTGGTGTGCGACATCTGTTTCAATATAATTCTTCATATGGTACCATCTGAATACTTGAATGGAAGCTATTATTATAGGAAAATTCTACTATAGGTAAATATTGATCCCAGATACCTTGAAATTCAAGTGAGCATGATGTCAACATGTATTATAAGGTTTGAATAGTCCGTTCTAATTTTCCATCAGTTTGAGGGTGGTAGGCAGTCCTCAAATGAAGTTCAGTATCCAAGAACTTCTGAGGACTTTTCCAGAATTGTGATGTAAAATGAGGATCACAATCAGAAAAAATCGATATGGGAGATCCATGAAGTCTTAAAACATTATTAATATACAGTCTTGTTAAACGTTAAAGTGGTAAATCTTCTCTTATAGCAAGAAAATGTGCTGACATGGTAAGAGGATCAATAAGGAACCATATTGTATCATTCCTTCTAGGAGCCTTTGGTAGTCCCATGAAAATGTCCATCATAATATTATCCCATTTCCACTCAGGTATGGGAAGAGGTTGCATTACTCCCCCAAGTTGTTGCCTTCCAGCTTTCAGTTTTTGACAAACCATACACTATGACACAAAATCAAAAATATCTCTCTTCATGTTGTCCCAATAAAAATGTTCCTTCAAATCTATATACATCTTGGTGATCCCATGGTGTATAGAGAAATTTGAGCTATGAGAATAATCTAACAATTTTCATTTTAGATCAGGTATATCAGGAACACAAAGTCTCTTCCCAAATTTTAAAATCCCATCTTCATATACGAAGTCACTAAATCTTTCATCATTCAAAGCATTAATCTTCTTAAAAAACTCATCATCATCAGTTTGAGAACGCTTAATACTTTCTAGTTAAGATGGTTTCGAAACCATTTGAAAAGGTATTGACGATTCACCTTCCATGATTATTCCCATATCCATTTTTACTAGATCCTTTAAAATGGGATGCCTTTCAAATCTCATATTGTTCAAAACTCCAAGATCCTTTCTACTCAAAGCATTTTCCACCTTATTTTCCTTCCCCGCGTGGTAGTGTATAGTGAAATCATAATTCTTCAATAGTTCAAGACATTACCTTTGCCTCATTTGAGTTATTTTTTTGAGAAAATATACTTCAAACTCTTGTGATCGGTATAAATCTCACATTTTTAACTATATAGATAGTGTCTATATATCTTAATAGCAAATATTACAGTAGCTAACTCATGATCTTGAGTGGGATAGTTTTTCTCAAGAATTTTTAGCTGTTGTGATGCATAGGAAATCACTCTATCATTCTGCATAAGGACACAACCAAGTCCTTTCTTTGAGGCAGCACTATAAATAACAAACCCATCATTCCCTAATGGTAGATTCAATATAAAAGCATTGAATAATCTTCTCTTCAGTTCTTCAAAACATTATTCACACTCTTTTGTCCAAAAAATTTAACCCCTTTACGTGTGAGCTTGGTTAATGGGTTTTCCAATTGGGACAAATTCTATAAGAAACGCCGATAATAACCTGGTAAACCAATAAAACATTGTACCTCAGATATAATCGTTAGTGCTGGAAATTCATGGATTTATCTTGTCTTAGAAGTATCAATGGGGATTCCATCCTTAGAGACAATATGTCTAAGAAAAGAAATCTCATGAAGCCAGAATTCACACTCTCTAAACTTCCCATATAATTCATTTCTTCTAAGGGTTTTCAGAATGGTTCACAAGTGATTTTCATGATCTTCATTACTTTTAAATTATACCGGGATATCATTAATTAATACCACTACAAAGTCATCATGATATTCCTTGAAAACTCTATTAATTAGATCAATTAAAATAGAGGGTGTATTTGTCAGCCCAAAAGGCATTACTATAAACTCGAAATTCCCATACTAGGTTCGAAATGATGTCTTCAAAATGCCTACCTTCTTCACGCACAACTTATGGTATCCAGATCAAAGGTTAATATTTGAAAAATATTGAGCTCTGTGAATTTGGTTGAATAAATTATCAATACGAGGTAGTGGATACTTGTTCTTTATTTTTATAGCATTGATCTCCCTATATTCAATGAACAACCTCATAGATCCATCTTTCTTTTTAACAAAAAGGAAAGGGGATCCCCATGGAGAAACACTAGTGTGAATAAATCCCTTATTACACAATTCCACTAGATTTTTCTTTAGTTCCACTAATTTATCAGTGGCCATTCTATAAGGGGTCTTCGATAAGGGACATTAACTAGGAAATATATAAATAGAAAAATCAATTTCTCATTCTGGAGGATGTCCAGGTTAATCCTTTGGAAATACATCAACATACTCTTGCACAATAGGTACATCCTCTATTTGAAAATTCTCTTTCCCACGAATAGTAATTTCATTCTCTCCCCCCCCAATAATTTAATTTAGTTGATCTACTGGGGGTGGATCTAGATAATAATGAGGTGGTGACATTTCTTCTCTAAAGATAAGGTGTTCTTTATCATCGTCATGAAAAATCATAACTTCATTCTTCTAACAATAAATATTTTCATCATGGTCCGAAAGCCAATACATACCGAGAGTTATATCAAATTCACTCATGGGTATGACGATGAGATCAACAAATAAATAACATTTATGTGCCTTAATGGGAACTGATTCACAAAATTTTATTGCAATGATACTTCCCTTAAGAGTTTTGACTGACAACTCCCTTGTTAAATAAATTTGGAAATATCTAATTTTCTTATCAAACTGGGATGATATGAAACAATCCGATGATCCACAGTCAAATAAAACAATGTCTAAACTTGAGGAAACCATTATATTACCTACCACCACATCTTCCGGAGCTTCAACCTCAGCAGTAGTGATTGCATAAGATTGGACTTGATCCCTTGGAATTTTCCGAGGAAAGTTTTTTTGGCGCTTAGGACATTCATTTGAATAATGTCCCATCTCCCTGAAATTGTAGCATTGAACATTGGTAGCTTCTTTCTTCCCCTTACAATCACAAGCAAGATTGAATTTTTGTCCACATTTGTAGCATACTAATTTTCCTTTTAGACAGGCACCAGGGTGCTTATAACGACCCATAATTTACATACATTGTTAATACTTCAAAATTGAAGCATACTTATCACAACATATAACAAAACCACGAAAGGACCGTATAGGTATAGTGTCTTTAGAAACTGGGAAACATAAACAACTAGTTTATAAAGAATCTACTTTGCCTCCAATTTATTTCATCATATCTAGAGTCCCTTTTTGAAATATTCTACTTAATAACCTTCTTCCTGACCTGGGGAAATAAAATATACAAAAGGGTGATCTCAAATGCTCAGTAAGGGTAAATAAAAGAAATATCAATCACATCATATTCATAAGAACATATCTTTTGGAAATCTTAACCTGCAAAAGAGATCATAATTTCATAACTTGGGATAAATCATAGTAGTGAAATGTAATCCCAATAATCATAACTTAAAACATGAAACTTTGTTTCATTCACACATAATCATAGATAATCATTTCTTATTAGTCAAGACTCATTTCCAAGACTATCTTAGTGGACAAAGTCCCTTTCTGAACCGAGTTCACTCCTCATTTCAGTCCTATTTCACTGAACCGGTATAACCGACCATTCCACCCATGTCTATCTCATGAGATATAAAATCTTTACCCAATGAATTGGAGGGAGATATAGGTCCCACCCATCTCATAATGATACTATTCTTATGTGTGCCACAAAATCATAAATCATACATCATTGCATAACCAATGTAATAAAAATGGGAATCACAAACATCGTGACATCATCAAACAATTCATATATGATAAAGGAATTCATAAAAATAATTTCATCACAACATAATCAAATCAATGTAATAATAGGGATAGAAACAGAACCTCATATTATCTTAGATGGAAAATAATTTTGATAAAACACTTGAACTCCACTCTTGAGGAAAATATCCTTTCTACTTCAATTTTTTTTCTTTCTTTACATGTCTTACAATTTTAAACTAAAAGAAGTTGATTAAAAATAAACTTGAAAACTTGTAAAGGAAGCTTCTTGTAAATAATGTTTTAAAAATCCATTCATACCGTATAAGTTAAAAAAACATTCTTCTCGTACTTTTGTCGGAAAAGTCAAAAAGTACCTCGTACGAAAAACGACAAAAGATTCTTTTCATATCCTTTACTAAAAACTCACCGAAGGGTAAAATTGGATTTAAAATATTGTAAGTGGATGAAAACAATATTACATATTGAGGGAACATGGATGTGGATGATAAAATACACCTCAGTAAATACCAAAGTATAAACAATCTCGGATAAAAATGAGATTATGATATTTTTCCTTACTTTAGGTCCGATTTTCTTCGTAAGTGTCCGAACATCCTTTATAATGATTTAAATAATGTTATTGACTTATTCCAGAATCATAAATATTTTTATGATATCATATATGGTCATATTCTTAGCTTCTTAGTAGTAATATTTCATTGCTACTTGTTATTCGGGTGTTTATAAATTTTTGTTCTTATGCGTGTTTTGTCGAATAAATTCTTATTCTTCTCTTTAGGTTATAGATACCTCATTTCCAGAATGGTATTAGTGTAATATATGTCATATTCATTCATTCAATTCATTTATATAATCATTATGAAATGAAGATCATGTAGAACGAGTCGCATCACATCATGGAGACGGTATTCCGTACGTACGCACAAATGATGATATCGTTCCTATGATCATGGAATTGTATTGGAGTGTATGTATACTATTTAAGAATCATTATCACTTTATAATAGTCATATATAGTCATTATTTACACCATTATACCCATCCAAGTAAGTTGGTGGTGGAAAATAGATTACACCACTGCGTGGAGACGGTATTCCGTACGTACGCACACAAGGTGATTTCTTTTTCCGTAGGATGGATAGATGGTGAAATAGGGTTGTTTCATACTTATAATAACATATCAGTATATGAGTGATACTGATGTTATTACTTCATAATGAAACAACTAAATAATAAGAAGTGGAAAAAGAAATAATGATGAAAGAATCGGTAACGGACATTACCTCTTCCTTGAAGTGCTTCTTTGATACCTCCTTTTAGGGCAATAAAATGGGTCTTTGAAGAAGACCGGAACTTCTATGATGTTTCTGGGGAAGTGGAGAGAAGAAATTTTCCGGGTTTGGCCGAGCTTGAAGGCTCAATGTGGTGTGAGGAATAGGGGGATGAGATGCCCTTTTATAAGGGAGGAGAGGGGCACCTTTGGAATAACTAAAAATATTATTTTATTATAAAGTCAAATTCGGTTTTTAATAGCTCAAAATTGATATATTTCTAATATAAGGTGGGTATGGGTATAAATACTCTCATCCAATATAATTTAGACAAGTTTAGGTATCAATTTTAACCGTATCATTTAGATTTAACTTGAAGTTAGATAATTTAACATTTACCGTGTCTTCTTGATTTCTTATACTATAAGGTTAATAAACTTACTATATCAAGCCAAACGAACCCCAATTTGTTTATTATTAATATATATAACCTTATCTAAGTCATTTGGTCTATCCCTTGATTTTTTGGAATAAAATAATAATTAATAATATAATATTTGTTTTAAAAACTATTTCATGTCAATTTTGACTCTATTTAGTAATTGATTTTTGTGAAAATCATAACAGAATGATTAGTTCGAACCATGGTAATGAAATCAATATTAACATGTCATATTAAACTATGAAATTATTGTAATTCATAAAAATTCTCGAATTACATTTATTTGGGTATTTATAACATCAATTAGGTCAATATTTCATTAATAAGATAATTACTGTATCATCATTTTGTCATAAATAAATTAAATTATTTAACGTATAAAAATTACAAATAAAATACCATTATGTAGGAAATATTTTTATCATTCTAATGAATATTTATAGTCGAATTTATCTTATGTATAACTCCATATTATAAATTATTTACTTATTAAAAATTGATTTTAACTATTTAACCCTTCTTTAAATAAATTAATAATAAATGTCCTAATCTAATTCAAGTGGGCCTAAATGGTCATATTTTATTCCTAAGGTAGTTTTTGGTCGAATTACACTTGTCCAATAGAATTAGGACATGTGTTAGGGTAATAATAATATCATTGTTACCCATAATTACCCTATTTACTTTTAACCGTGGTAAATAAATGTAAAACGTTACTATTCACCAAAAATTATTTTCATCTCATTGAACCACATTTTAGTCCTTGATATTATCCGTGTCTCTCGGATTTTCGAAATTCCACTCATAGAAGCGGTAAAATTATGTTTTATGAAAAACTCAGTTTTTTTAACTACCACTTAGTGGTTTCACTATTCATAAAAAATTGAATGTTTTTAGAAAAATACCAAAATTTCACCCTAGGCTAATTTCGATATTCGGAATCCAAAAATGAAGTCCATTTTGAAAAATAAAAATTATAAAATTTCAAAAAGTGGTTATTACTATTCATAACGGCTAGTTTTAATAATATTTTAATAGCATATCGTTGTTTAGTGAAACTCGGTATTGCGTATGACGCAAGCTATCGAGGAAGGTCGTGATTTCGTGTAAAGCAAGCCAAGCAAGCCAAGCAAGTGTTGTGTAGAAAAGATTCCTTTGATGATTTATATAACATAAAAGTCTCGGGTGTTACATTCTACCCCCCTTAAAATGAATTTCGCCTTCGAAATTCTTCACTTTGTAACAAACAGATGAGGATACCTCTCCCTCATCATATCCTCAAGCTCCCATGTAGCTTCTTCTAATTGGTGGATCCTCCATAAAACTTTCACCAATCGAGTGGTCTATTTTCGTAGGAATTTTTCGCTATGATCCAGAATCTCTATCTGTTGTTCTTTTTAAGAAATATCTTTCTCCAGCGGTACAACTTCTAAGCTGAGTACATGTGAAGGATCAGGTATGTACTTTCTCAGGAGAGATACATGGAACACATCGTGAACTTGAGAGAGATTTGGTGGAAGCGCCAATCGGTAAGCTACCATCCCAACATGATCCAGTATTTCGAAAGGACCGATATATCTAGGGCTCAACTTCCCCTTCTTTCCAAATCTCATAACCCTCTTCAGTGGAGATATTCGTAAGAACACTTTATCACCAACTTCAAACTCTAGGTCCTTTGTTTGGTTGTCGGCATAACTTTTCTGTCGACTCTGAGCTGCTCTTATTTGTTGTTCAATAGATCTGACCTTTTCTGCCATTTCATCAATGAGATCAGGTCCTAATAGCTTTCTTTCCCCAACTTCATCCCAGGAAGTTGGAGTCCTGCATTTCATTCCACAGAGAGCTTCATAAGGATCCATCTGAATATTGGAGTGAAAGCTATTATTATAAGAAAATTCCACCAAAGGTAGGTGTTGATCCCAACCACCTTTGAAATCTATAGAGAAAGCTCTCAACATATCTTCTAGAGTTTGAATTGTTCTCTCAGACTGACCGTCTGTCTGAGGATGATTAGCAGTGCTGAAACTCAACTCTGTATCCAGAGTATGCTGAAGACTTCGCCAGAACATCAAGGTAAATCTCGGATCCCGATCAGATATAATAGAAATTGGTACTCCATGAAATCTTACCACTTCCTTTACATATATCCTGGCAAGCTGATCCAGAGATAAATCTTCTCTAATAGCAATGAAGTGTGCAGACTTTGTAAGAAGATCAACTATGACCCAGATAGAATTATTGCCTTTGGATGTTTTAGGAAGTCCTGTAACAAAGTCCATAGTGATGTTTTACCATTTCCATTCGGGTATAGGTAATGGTTGTAACATCTCCTTAGACTTCTGTCTCTCAGCTTTAACTTGATGACAAACCAAGCATCAAGAGAAATATTCAGCAACATCTCTTTTCATGCCATCCCACCATAAGTACTCTTTCAGGTCCCTATACATCTTCATGCTTCCAGGATGAATAGAGAATGGAGAACTATGAGGCTCATTCAGCAGCTCCTTCTTTAATTCGGGGATGGGAGGAACACAAACCCGATTCCTAAAATTTATTATCCCATCACAATCAAGGTTGAATTCAGGAACATTTCCCACCTTCATTTGTAACTCGACATCTTCTTTCCGTGCCTCTTAAATCTTCACATATATTGATGGTTGAACATTTATTTGAGAAAGATACTATTTTTACCCTTTCATTATAATTCCAAGATCCATCCTTTGTAAATCCATAAATATTGGATCTTTTGTGATCCTCATCATGGATAAACTAGCATGGTCTTGTCGACTTAATGCATCTTCCACCTTGTTTGCTTTCCCAGGGTGATAATGGATTGAGAATTTGTAATCCTTAATCAGCTCCAACCATCTTCTTTGGTGCATATTCAGCTCCTTTTGGGTGAAAATATACTTTAAACTTTTATGATCAGTATAAATATCACACCTTTCACAATAAAGGTAATTCCTCCAAATCTTTAATGCAAAGATTACCGTAGATAACTCCAAATAATGTTTTGGGTAATTTTTCTCAAGGATTTTCAACTATCATGAGGCATAAGCTATCACCATATCATTTTGCATAAGAACACACCCCAATCCCTTCTTGGATGCATCACTGTAGATCAAAAACCTTTCTCCACTACAAGGTAGTGTGAGCACAGGTGCAATGGATAAACTTCTTTTCAACTCCTTGAAATTCCCTTCACATTCTTCCGTCCAGACAAACTTAACTCCTTTCCAAGTCAACTTGGTGAGTGGATTAGATAATCGTGAAAAAGCTTTCACAAAAAGTCAATAATATCCATCCAAACCAAGAAAACATTGGATCTCAATTACTGTTGTTGGTCTCGACTATCTTTCGATAACCTCTGTTTTTACTAGATCCACAGATATCCCCTCTTTTTAGATTATGTGACCCTAAAATGAAACTTTTTGAAGCCAAAATTCACACTTGGTAAATTTGGCATAAAGCTTATCCTTTCTCAGGGTCTTCAATATAATTCTCAAGTGATCTTCATGTTCTTACTTGATCTTTGAATAGACAAGAATATCATCTATAAAGACTACCACAAATTGATCAAGATAGTCTCTAAAGACTCTATTCATCAGATCCATAAAGATAGCGGGGGCATTAGTAAGACCAAATGGCATCACTATAAATTCATAGTGTCCAATCCTTGTACGGAAATCCGTCTTTGGTATATCCTCCCTTTTGACCCTTAATTGATGATACCCTAAACTAAGATCAATCTTGGAAAAGTATTGATCTCCGCATAGTTTTTCAAATAAGTCATCAATGCGTGGGAGAGGATATTTGTTCTTGATAGTGATCTTGTTAAGTTCTCGATAATCAATGTAGAGTCTCATTGATCCATCTTTATTCTTAACAAATAGGACAGGTGATCCCCAAGGTGACTCACTAGGGTGTATGAATCCGTTATCAAGATTCTCTTGGAGTTGCTTCTTCAATTCCTACAACTCAATTGGGGCCATTCTATAAGGTGTCTTTGAAATAGGCAAAGCACTCTGTACGAGTTCTATTGAAAACTCAACTTCACGATTCGGTGGAAGACCTGGTAATTCCTCCGGAAAGACATCATCAAACTCCTGTACAATGGGCATATTCTAAATCATGAGTTTCTCACCAACCATTTGAGATAAATAACCTTCATTTAGTGGAATCAATACCCATAAAATGGAAGAAATTTCCACTGGAAGGTTATGTTCATCCTTGCATCGACAGACGATCATAGATTGATCTCGAATATGAAATGTGACTTCCCTTCTTTGGCAATTGATATGAGCTCCATGTAGAGAAAGCCAATCCATGTCAAGAATCACACCAAATTCCACTATAGGAAGGATCACAATATTTGCAGGAAGCACTTTCCCAAAAACTTCAATCGGAGAGGAATTATAAACTTTTGTTGCGACTGTCGTGCCATTAGGTGTTGTCACAGCTAACTCAACATCTAATTGTTGAGGTAATACGGTGATACCCTTAGAGAATTATTCAGAAATAAAAGTGTGGGTGGATCCAGAATCAAATAACACATTTGCTACTTTAGAGTGGATGATAAGTGTTCCTTTCACCACATCATTATCGTAATCCACATCACTGATAGAAATTGCATGTGACTTTCCTTTTTCTTTAGCCTTAAGAGTTTTTTGATGTCGACCATCATCATCAACCCTTGGATTAGTGCATTTATTGGCATAATGCCCCATCTCCTTGCCCTTGAAACATTGAAGTGTAGTAGGTTCATTATGTGTATCCCTTCCTTTGTTTGCATCATTAGACATCTTCTTCCCATCATCGCAGCATTCAAATGCCTGATGACCTTCCTTTCCAGATTTGAAACATTTACATGTCCCTTTAAGACAACTCCCTCCATGTTTTTTCCACACTTTTTGCATAAGGGAAATCTCATCTTCTATTCATTGTGCTCTTTTGATTTTCCTTTGAATTCCATTTTCCTCTTCTTATCAAACCCATATGACTGATGGGTTACTCCAATCTCCATCTCAACTTTGAGAGCACATTGAATGATTTCCTTGTAGCTATTGAAGTCCTTTATGGTTAAGGCCCTTCGAAGACTTGGTTTTAAGCCACTAAAGAATCGTTCGATCTTACTCTCAGGTTAGATAATAATACCAGAAGTGTACCTTGCATGTCTTGAAAAATTTTCTTCATAAGTACCAACAGATTCATCATCCTTTGGCTTCAGTTCCAGAAACTCTTTCTCCATCTTTGTTCATAGAATAAGAGGGATGTACTTATTGATAAATAAGTTCTTGAACTCATCCCATTCCATGGACTCAATTTCATCCCTTTGCCTCATATACTTAATAAGATTCCACCATTGATCAGCATCACCTTCCAAACGATACACTGCTAAGATGACTTTATCATGATCAGAACATTGAAGAACTGAAAATATCTTTTTAGTAGTACTAATACATTGTTCAGCAACTAATGGATTAGTAGACCCGCTGAATGAAGGTGGACGCTGTATCATGAAGTATTCAACAGAATGTTGCTCCTTCCTTTGCTCGTTTGGAAGTCCTGCATGATTCATAGCTTGAGAAAGTTTTGTGAGCATGGCTACAAGATTTTTCATTCCAGCTCCCATAACATTTGGTTGCTTTGGGGGACAATCATTGCATTGCCTGTCGCATTCCGCATTAACACGGTTCCTTCAGGTTCCAGCAATTGACTAAAACCAAGAAGAATAGTGTGAGAAACACTAATTATAATAGGAAAACCACATAATCGAGAATAAAATTTCACACTTAAGGTCTTATCCTAGGTTATTCATGTCCATTTCTAAAACACTAAGATTGTGTTCTATGCTTAGACTTATCCTTAGGGTTCTTACTAAGGCTATCACATCCTAGTTTCCAAAGGTTGACTAGACCTTTCCTCTGATACCAACTATAACAACCCATACATTACATACATTTTTAATACTTCAAAATTGAAGCATACTTATTACAACATATAACAAAACCACGAAAGGACCGTATAGGTATAGTGTCCTTAGAAAATGGGAAACATAAACAACTGGTTCATAAAGCATCTAGTTTGCCTCCCATTTATTTCATCATATCTAGAGTCCCTTTTTGGCATATTATATTTAATAACCTTCTTCCTGACCTGGGGAAATAAAACATACAAAATGGTGAGATAAAATACTCAGTAAGGGTAATTAAAAGAAATATCAATCACGTCATATTCATAAGAACATATCTTATGGAAATCTTAACTTGCAAAAGAGATCATAATTTCATAACTTGGGATAAATCATAGTAGTTAAATGTAATCCCAATAATCATAACATAAAACATGAAACTTTCTGGCATGCACACATAATCATAGATAATCATTTCTTATTAGTCAAGACTCATTGCCAAGACTATCTTAGTGGACAATGTCCCTTTCTGAACCGAGTTCACTCCTCGTTTCAGTCTTCTTTCACTGAACCAGTATAACCTACCATTCCAGCCATTTCTATCTCATGAGATATAAAATCTTTACCCAATGCATTGGAGGGAGATATAGGTCCCACCAATCTCATAATAATACCATTCTTATGTGTGCCACAAAATCATAAATCATACATCATTTCATAACCCATGTAATAAAAATGGGAATCTTAAACATCGTGACATCATCAAACAATTCATATAAGATAAAGGAATTCATAAAAATAATTCCATCACAACATAATCAAATCAACGTAATAATAGGGATAGAAACAGAACCCTATATTATCTTAGATGGAAAATAATTTTGATAAAATAGTTGAACTCCATTCATGAGGAAAATATCCTTTCTACTTCGAAAACATTTTCCTTTCTTAACACGTCTTACAATTTTAAACTAAAAGAAGTTGATAAAAAATAAACTTGAAAACTTGTAAAGGAAGATTCTTGGAAATAATGTTTTAAAAATCCATTCATTCCGTATAAGTTAAAAAAACATTCTTCTCGTACTTTTGTCGGAAAAGTCAAAAAGTACCTCGTACGAAAAACGACAAAAGATTCCTTTCATATGCTTTACTAAAAACTCAACGAAGGGTAAAATTGGATTTAAACTATTGTAAGTGGATGGAAACAATATTAAATATTGAGGGAACATGGATGTGGATGATAAAATACACCCCAGTAAATACCAAAGTATAAACAATCTCGGATAAAAATGAGATTGTGATATTTTCCCTTGCCTTAGGTCCGATTTGCTTCGTATGTGTCCGAACCTCCTGTATAATGATTTAAATAATGTTATTCACTTATTACAGAATCATACTGATTTTTATGATATCATATATGGTCATATTATTAGCTTCTTAGTAGTAATATTTCATTGCTACTTGTTATTCGGGTGGTTATAACTTTTTGTTCTTATGCATGTTTTGTTGAATAAATTATTATTCTTCTCTTTAGGTTATAGATACCTCATTTCCAGAATGGTATTAGTATAATATATATCATATTTATTCATTCATTTCATTTATATAATCATTATTAAATTAACATCATGTAGAACGAGTCACATCACATTGTGGAGACGGTATTCCGTACGTACGCACGAGTGATGATATTGTTCCTATGATTGTGAAATTGTATTGGAGTGTATGTATACTATTTCAGAATCAGTATCACTTTATAATAGTAATATATAGTCATTATTTACACCATTATACCCATCCAAGTAAGGTGGTGGAAAATAGATTACACAACGGCGTTGAGACGGTATTCCGTACGTACACACGGGCGGTGATTTCTTTTTCCGTAGGATGGATAGATGGTGAAATACGGTTGTTTCATACTTATATTAAAATATCAGTATATGATTGATACTAATGTTATTACTTCATAATGAAACAACTAAAGAAGAAGAAGTGTAAGAAGAAATAAAGATGAAAGAATCGGTAACGGACATTACCTCTTCTTTGAAGTGATTCTTTGAGACCTCCTTTTAGAGCCCTAAAATGGGTCTTTGAAGAAGACCAGAACCTCTAGGATGTTTATAGGGAAGTGGGGAGAATAAATTTTCAGGGGTTGGCCGAGCTTTAAGGCTCAAAGTGGTGTGCGGAAGAGGGGGAGGAGGTGCCCTTTTATAAGGGAGGAGAGGGGAACCTTTGGAATAACTAAAAATATTATTTTATTATGAAGTCAAATTCGGGTTTTAATAGCTCCAAATTGATATATTTAGAAGATAAGGTGGTTAGGGGTCGAAATAATCTCATCCAATAGAATTTAGACAAGTTTAGGTATCAATTTTAACCTTATCATTTAGATTTAACTTTAAGATAGATAATTTAACTTTTACCGTGTCTTCTTGTTTTCTTATAATATAAGGTTAATAAACTTTTTATATCAAGACAAACGAACCCCAAGTTGTTTATTATTAATATATATAACCTTATCTAAGTCATTTGGCCGAAACATAGATTTTTAGGAATAAAATAATAATTAATAATATAATATTTGTTTTAAAAACTTTTTTATGTCAATTTTGACACTATTTATTAATTGATTTTTGTGAAAATTATAACAGAATGATTAGTTAGAACCAAGTTAATTAAATCAATACTAACATGTCATATTAACCTAGAAAATTAGTTTAATTCATAAAAAGTCTCGAATTACATTTATTTGGGTATTTATAACATCAATTATGTCAATATTTCATTAATAAGATTATTACTACATCATCATTGTGTCATAAATAAATTAAATTATATAATGTTTAAAAATTACATATAAACAACCACAATGTAGGAAATATTTTTATCTTTCTAATGAATATTTATAGTAGAATTTATCTTATGTATAACCCCATATTAAAAATTATTTACTTATTAAACTTTGATTTTAACTATTTAACCCTTCTTTAAATAAATTAATAATAAATGTCCTAATCTTATCCAAGTGGGCCTAAATTGTCATATATTATTTCTAAGGTTTTTTTTGGTCGAAATACACTTGTCCAATAGAATTTTTACATGTGTTATGGTAATAATAATATCATTGTTACCCGTAATTACCCTATTTACTTTTAACCGTGGTAAATAAAAGTAAAAAGTTACTATTCACCAAAAATTATTTTCATCTAATTGAACAAAATTTTAGTCCTTGATATTAACCGTGTCTCTCGGATTTTCTAACTTCCACTAACAGAAGCTGTAAAATTATCTTTTATGAAAAATTCAGTTATTTTAACTAACACTTAGTGGTTTCACTATTCATCAAAAATTGAAAGTTTTTAGAAAAATACCAAAATTTTACCCTAGGCTAATTTCGAAATTCCGAATCCAAAAATGAAGTCCATTTTGATAAATAAAAATTATAAAATTTCAAAAAGTGGTTATTACTATTCATAACAGCTAGTTTTAATAATATTTTAATAACATATCGTTATTTAGTGAAACTCGGTATTGCATAGGACACAAGCTATTGAGGAAGGTCGCGATTTCATGTAAAGCAAGCCAAGAAAGTGTTGTGTAGAAAAAATTCCTTTGATGATTTATATAACATAAAAGTCTCGCATGTTATAGTGCTTCCTTCCACAATTATCATAGGGTATTAATTCAACTCTTCCCTTCTTCCTTGTTTCCTTATTTCCTTTACCAAACTGTTCAGTAGCTCTCTTCTTCTCTAGAATTTCATTAAAGTCGTAAGACTTATAAAATACCTTTTCTATCTTGATAACATATGCAACAATGTCTTCGTATGATGAGAAGGATTTCAATACTAATACTCGAAGGAGAAATGGTTTTAACCCATCAATGAAATGGCCAATCTTACTTCTTGTATTACATATATAATCTTCAAAATGCTTTTCTAATCATGGAAAGTTAGCCTCATACTTTGAAACATTCTCATCCTCCTTTTCCCTCTGAATCAGAAATTTCCTTTCCATATCCGCTCGATAATCACGAGGAAAGTATTTTTCTAATAAAATATATTTAAACTCCCTACATTCCATGTTTGATAATTATTCATCTTCCTTTGTGTTTTGGATTAATGAACACCATTGATCTTCATCTCCCTTTAGGTGATAAAATACCATGACAAATTTTTCCGTTTTGCTACTCCCCAAAGCATGAAATATTTTTTCTAAGGAACTTATCCATTTCCCAGCTACTAATGGATTTGTACTCCCATTGAATGTTGGTGGTTGTTGCCTCATGAAACGATCTAACATTGATCCTCCATGTTGTGGATCAGGGTGCTCCATACGGGTAAGGTTATTATTCATAACCTGTGTGAGTTGTCCCAGTATGGTGGTAAGCTGATCAGCAATAGTTTCATCCCCATCTCCACTATAATTATCTTGAGTAGGAGGAAAATCCCTACATGGATTACGTGAATTGATATGGTTTAGATTACTTACACTAGGCACCATTTCTAAACAATGTTATAAACTAGATTACTTTGTGAATTGAAATACATAATTCCATACTTGTAAAACACTTAATATAAATTGAATATTTTATGGATATAATCCATAATCATAAAGATGTTTTCTTTAAGGAAGTGTATACACATAAACCCTTCATAATAGTTTGTAAATAAAATTAGAATTATCCTAAGCATATCCCTTGGGGGTGTCATAACCAAGAGTGAAGCAAGTCCCGTTGTCGTGCACCAGTTCTCGTTCGAGTCAAGCTCAAAGCAGTGTTTTCGAGTTTTACCCATAGGTACATCTGTGCCAAATCCGCCTCTACCTTCTCGTATCCAAACAGATATGTATTTCTTGGAATACTCATAAAATCCCCACAATACCAAAATTCTAGGAAGTTATTTTATACTAACCTTCAAAGTCTATCTTAGGGTAATGTGTTCTAATCATAGTTTATCTAAATCTAGTTTCCAAGGTTTGTACTAAACTTCCATTGATACCAACTGTAACTCCTCGAACCCAGTTACACAGATTCGGTGCATTATTACATAACATTGGAATGATCACAATGAAATCATGTCCTAAAAGATATACTTGTTTAGTATTATTGGAAACAAGATTCATACATATGTTTAACCTTACAACTTGAAAAAAAAATACAACACTAATTTATTCCATTAAAAACATCCAAGCCTCATAGATTATGCCTACAAGTCACTAATAATTAACTTCCTTATATCCTAGTAAAATGAAACAAAAGAAAGGGGTGAGATCAAACACTCAGTTAGGGTAAGCAATACAATGGAAGATAACATAAATATTAGGCATGGTGAATAATTAAAAACACATGCCTTTACAAATAATAAACATGAGCACTTTTATGGATGGAATATGATATGAGTAAAAAATTACATAATAAATCATAGTCATGGGCATCCTACTAGTCTAATAACCACATGAACCATCAAAATTATTTTCAGAATGATGGAATGTATAATTCCAGACATTCTAAAACATTTTGTCAAGGCCTCGGCCAAGACGTTTAAAAATGATTAAGGCCTCGGCCAAAACCATATATAAAATTAAGAAAGGCCTTGGAAAATTCCACATTTAGTTGTATCATGAGACCTATAGATGCATCGAGGAGCTATAACGGGCTCCACCCATCACATGCTTAGTCCAATACATTCCTCATATGAAAAAATTGAAACATAACATAATCATTCGTATTAAAACTAGCATAAAAATTCTTAATACATAAACCATAAACCATGAATGGTATAAAGATAACACATCCATGGTCAAACATATCCTAAAACCTTCAATAAAATATAGATGTTTTTTTCATAATAAATAAACTTCAAATAATCATAAAATCAATCAAAGGATGTTGACATATATGAGATCAAAACTATTTGAGAGAAATATCACTTTCTATTTTGAAATCATTTAAAAGTCATGTAATTATAAAAGAAAACATTTATTTATGAAAATATTCTTATAATCTTGTAAGGAAATCCTCTAGGATGTTATAATGGCGTAAAATAGCCACACCCACCATATAAGTTAAAAAAAATTCTTACCTTAATTTTGTCAAAAAGGTCATAAAGTACCTTGTTTGGAAAACAAATGAAATATTTATTTCAAAACATATAAGGTAAAATAAGGGTACAAATGACTTTAATCCATTATCTAGTAAATAGTAAAAAAAAATTGAAATACATTTTTAAGAAAACACGGATGTGGATGATAAAGAGGCCCCAATAGATACTTACGTAAAACAACCTTGGATAAAAAAGAGATTGTGAAATTAACCCTTACCTTGTACTTTTACTTGGTCGAGGGAAGGTTAAACTCTAGTAAAATAGTGAAATTATTGTTATTAAATTATAAAAGAACCATATATATTAATATTATATCATATATGATCTTCTAATATTGCATTGTTAATTATATTTCAGCAAATTGTTAACTGATTCATTTTCCATTATATGATTTGTTACATAAGTAATGTTTGTTATGGATAGGATGTATATTATTGATATTCAGAATTATATTATGTTTGTAAACATTATTTTTAATCATCAAATGAAAATTAGTCTTTAATGGATACCATGGGGAATGAATCTAATCGCGTTCGTGGAGACGGTAATCCGTACTTACACACGAGCAGCAATATCATTCTTTTGATATTAAAATTGTATATAATTGGATGTAATATCATATATAAAGAATAACTATCATGTTATATTTATTATTTTCATCATTTATACTCATTATTATACCCTTCCAAATGATGATGTGTTTGAATAACAAACTACACCATGACGTGGAGACGGTAATCCGTACGTATGCACGTATGGTGACTTTGTCATATATAGGATCGATAGAATAATGAATATGGTTGTAAATTTTTTATAATAAAATAAAATGATATAGAAGATACAGGGTTTATTATTTTAGAATGGAAACAAAAAAGAAAGAGGAAGTTGAATAAGAAATGAACGTGAAATAGGTGATGAAATATTTACCTCTTCTTCGGGTTCTTCCTTTTGATTTGATCAAAAGGGTTTCTTAAGTTGGATTTATGATTATAGTAAGGCCTATAGAATGAAGGGAAGATATTTGAGAGAATATTTGGTCAGGTTTTGGCCATTCCAAATGGATTTTCAGGTGTGAATTTGAGAGAAGGGGAGGTTCCCTTTTATAAGAGGGGTGAGGGCCACCTTAGGAAAACATTGAAATATTATTTTATAATAAAATAATATTCGGTTTATAATGGATATAAATGATTTATTGCAAGGAAAAGGCAGGGATGGGTCGAAACCCACTTATCCAACATGTTTTATATAGGTTTGGGTCACTATATTAACCTTATCTTTTATATTTAACTCTTAGTTAATTAGTTTGACATTTACTATATCTCTTTGTGTTTTTATATTATATGTTTAATAAACATACTATAAGAATCCAAGAAAACCAAAAGTGGTTAATTATTAATATATATAATGTTATCTAAGTCATTTGGATGAACCTTATATTTTTAGGAATATTATATCAATTAATAATATAATATTTTTTTAACTCTTTTATATCAATTTTGACACTATTTTTTTTTGTTTTTTCTAATTTCATAATATCATTATTAATTTAAAAAAATATATTTAATAAACCATAACATGTCATATTAAGCTATAAAATTAGTGTAATGCATCAAAAGTCTTAAATTACATTTATTTGGTTATTTATAATATCAGTTATTTACATATTTAATTAATAAGGTAATTACTACATCATCATTGTGTTGTAAATAAATTAAATTATTTAATGTATAATAATTATAAATAAAGTACCATTAAGTATGAAATAGTTTTAAATTTCTAATGAATATTTAGTGTATAATTTATCTTATGTTTAACCCTATATTGAAAATGGTTTAGTTATTAAACTTTAAATTTAACAATTTTAAATCTTCTTTGAATTAAATAATAATAAATGTCAAAATCAAATCCAAGTGGACATGAAGGATAATATTTTATTCCTAATGTTTTTTTGGTCTAATTACACTTATCCAGTAGAATTAGGACATGTGTTAGGGTAATAATAATATCAATTTTACTTTTAATTGCCCTATTTACTTCTAACCGTGGTAAATAAAAGTCAATGGTTACTATTCACCATAAATTATTTTCATCTCATTGAACCACATTTTACATAATTATATCAATCATGTCTCTCTTATTGTTAAAATTTAACTCACAAAAGTATTAAAATTATGTTTTATGTAAATATGGAAATGCTCCTAGGAGGTGGGTAAAAGACTGCAAAAAGTTCTATAAAATTTTATATATCTAAAATTATTATAAACTGACTCCAATGAATTAAATTGAACTTATATAGGTATTATTTATCTGTTTAGACAAAAATAAATTTAAATAATATAAATAATTATTTATATAAAATGTCGGTTTTAAACAATAACTAGTTTTTTCACTATTCATCAAAAATTAAAAGTTTTCTGAAAAATACCGAAAATTCACCCTAATCTAATTTTGATATTCCAAATAAAAAAATGAAGTCCACGTTGAAAGATAAAATTTATAAAATTTCAATAATTGGGTATTACTATTCATAACAGCTAGTTTGATTGGTTGTGGTATGTTTAAACTCGAAGTTGCGTACAACAAAAGTTATTGTATTATTTAAAGGGAAACGTATCGTCGAAGCTTGGGGTGTTACAATATTAATGATATATGTTTTCCTACACCTAATGTTTCATTAATGTATATATACATGAATTTATATGGTATGTGGTGCAGGTTGAATGGACACCTGTATCAAAAGTTACAACTGTTTGAATATTAAGAAATCATGGTCGATAACTAAAAGATCTATTTCAGAGTCCTTTTGGGCCTTTATGGTAGAGTAAAAAAGATGTAAAATGTTCTAAGACTTGGTCCTGACCTAAATGGAATAGAGATCATCATATACTTCAATTTGATATGTGGTAGAGCCCCAACAGACACCCGTATTAAAAGTTATGGCCGGTTGAAATCCGAGTATGATTTTCAACATTTGAAATTTAAATATATTTTCTCCCTTTGATTATCACATGATTTAAATCTCACTTGGTTTTAAGTCATTTTATAATCTTCTATTTGACTATTTGTGGAGCTAAAATGGACTCTCGAATCCAAATTAATGGTCGATTGATGATAAAGTCTAGTTTTCAGGTTTTTGTAGATTTGTTTTAAGTTTCACATTTTTATTAACTAATAATTATAAATTTTTATTAATTAACAGGTTATAATTAATTAAAATTATAAATAATAACCGATATTTTATTATAATTAATTAATAAATAATAATCTATATTTTATTATAATTAATTAATATATAATAATATATAATAAATATATAATTTAATAATTTTTCTCCTCAATTTTGTGGCAGTTTTGAAAAAATTGCCGCTAAAAATAATTTGTTTTTTTTTCAAAACCTTTTTTTAAAAAATTATAAAAATATATTTTAAATAAAATTAGTGGTAGTTTTTTTAAAAATTCCGCTAAAATCCTCCACTAATTTTTTGATGGAAAAAAATTTAGTTGCACTTTTGAAACCCGTCATGAAAAAAACCGCCGCTAAAACATTGTTTTACTGTAGTTCACCTTCTTCAGGTAACTCCTCTTAGTTTTCACCAAATGGATTCCTTGGGTGGATTTCATACAAAATGTAGGATTCTTGGATAATGGTAGATATTTTTTAAAGATATTTTTATAGATTTTGTCCAAACCAAATAGGTTCTAATGTTTGAAGAAAAGAGAAGAAGATGTGTCCTTTTATAAGATAGGTGATGGACCGTTTTGAAATTTCCTCAAAATATTAATTTATAATAAAGTCAATCTCCATTTAAATACCTCTAAAATACCATTTATCCGAATCTAAGGTGATATAGGGTCTTAATATCATAAACCAATATATTTAAGATAAAATTATGGATTTAATTCAAACCGTATCATTTTGTTTAACCCTTAGTTATCCTATTTTAATTTTAAGTGAGGTGGCAAATATTTCAATATTAAAAGGTTATAATTTTTACCTATGTGATGTTAGATAAATCATAAATTAATATTTTATTATATTTTAGAATATATTTTTATTTATTTGTATTTTAAAACATTTTGTATCATTTTTAAATACCTTAATAAAATTTTATTTTCAAAAATTCCATTAGTGTCAATTTTGACAATATTCATTACATTAACTTTAAGAAACTCAATACAGTAACTTCAGTTTAAAATAATTCATTTAATACACCCTTAATATGTCTTTTTAAGCTATATAATTAATGGAACACTTTAATTAAGTTAAATTATATTTCTTTTCATATTTATAATATCAATTAGTTGGGTATTTCATTAATTGAATAATTACTACATCATCATTGTGTAATTATTTATGAAACTTATTTCTTTACTAAAATTTTAAAATATATTTTCATGATTTATATAAAAGTTTTATATTTTTTAAAAATATATATTGTCAATCATATCTTCTATTTAACCCCCTATAAAAAATATTATACATACTAAAATCAAGAGAGTGACATTTTGTCACTCTCTTTGATTTTAATAATATCTAAATCATTTTCATGGAAAAGTTTCCATAAAATAATTAAATTGTGAATATATGTGATATTGGTATAATTAACTTAATATAATAACAATTTATTAATTTTTATAGTATTTTTCTAACATTTAAAATATTTTTTTACCCTTAATTACCCGATTTACCCGTAATCGTGGAAATAAAAATTACTAAAGTTACTATTTATATTGTCCAAAAATAAAAGGAACTTATTTAATAAATTTTAAACATAGTATTATAAATATTTAATCCATTTTATATAATTAAAAACACATAATTTAATAAAATTATTTTCAAATTAATCTCATTGATGAAACGAGAAAACATGTTTTTAAAGTGCAAACGTCAAAAATATTAAAATGTTTTTATATAGAATTTCAAGGTGAAATTGATTCAAATAAACTAAATTGTTTTAACTAATAAAATTGTTATCTTATTATACTTTAAAAACAATCCAATATATAATTTAACACTACAAATTATTTCTATGAAAAAAACTATTTTCAATGAAAATTCAGTATTTTTCACTAATCATCAAAACATGAAAATTATAATAAAAATACCAAAAATTAAACCAAATTAAATTTTGATATCTCTATTTCAAATAATAAATTTATTTTCTCTAGTAAAATTTATAAAAATTTCAAAAATAGATTTAAAACTAGTGCGCCATCAAAAGGAAGAAAAATAGTCTTTCTAGAAAAATACTTCTTTTATTCGTAAAATTTGATTTATTCTTAAATTATTTATAGGAACCAAATAATATTAATTATAAAAATTATATTGAATATATATTTCATTAATATAATCCAACATGATAAATTTTTTTACTTTATTGGTATAAAACACACTTTGTGCCTTTAAATATTTTTCCAGAAAAATATTTCCTTTTAATTTCAAAAGGGGTTTACATGTATAAACCATACTTCCATAATTATATTAATATATTTTATAACCATCATTCTAATGGCTAGGTTTTAATTGTATTTTAAATAATTAAAAAAATTATTTTGTAGAAACTCAGTGTTGCGTGTAACGTAAGCCAACTCAGATTTGTGTGTAGTGAAAGCTTATCTTGTTGTAGTGTATAACAAAAAATTAACTTAGTGTGGTGTGAAATGAAAAAAATTAAATAGAATTAATTTATTCAAAAAAATATTCACAAAAACATGGGGGTGTTATAGTGACCTTCAAAATATGGGCTATGGATCTAGATTCTTGTTTCTATGAAGGATTAGACTATGGGTTCCTCTATTTGAGTTCTAATTATGGGGATCTAAAGAGGGATACCTCTATTTATGTTTTGAACTAGAGTGTGAAGTGGGTACCTGATTGGTAGGATGAAACTGAATGGGTGTTCATTTTTTGGTGTTAATGGTTATAGAATTTTTCTTAAGACCTGATCCCATGTATGGTTGGCGAAGTGATATTGATGAAATGTATGGGAGTTCGACCATCCCTTGTTATGTTTATATATTTTTTGAGGTTGAGACTTCGTTTAACACCATGGGGATATTATGATATGATATGGGATTCCATCGTAGAGAGTGTACATGACATTCCAAAGGTATGCTTTCAGATTTATGACATGGATCTCCACATATGAGGTTGATAGTGTTGGACATAATGTTCCCCATACATGGTTCCAAATGTATGACATGATGCTCTACATCTAAGTTTGGTTTGTATGGACTTGACTCCCCACTACTGTATGATTTGTGGTTAGAAAATATTCATTGTTTTGGTATTAATAGTTATTCATGGTTTTAGTACTAGACCGTGGTTACAAAAAATTTGGATTGATATTGTTGAGATTGATTGAAATTTCATTCCACAAATATGATGAGATTCCTAACTGATGTTCTAGTCACTTGAGGAAAAGTCACACCATATGTAATAGGATACAGTAATTATTATCCTCATATTTTCATTGGTTCCATAATAACACTCTATGAACCCTTGATGTTTCTTTATATTTAGGTGTTGGACTGATTCTCTAGGCATGATAGTTTATGCCACATGGGATATGGATCATACTGATTTTATAGGGTTTGTACACGTTTTAACCTGGAATGTGTACCTGATACTAATACATCTACGTACTTTATAAGAGATAGTGATTACATTCATGAGGTTTTGTTAGGATATCCATAGTTTTATGCCCATATTTTACATGAGATTCATGGTCATTGAAACATGCTTAGTAACAACCCATCATTGGTTGAAGAAAATATTGTTTATTGGAGTCACAAAACCAATGATAAATAATGGTTATGTTTTTTATTAATTTTAGTTATTTTTTGTAAATGATGAGTATATTTCATGAGCATACACTTGTGGAGGCAAGTTATAGGTTCATCATTAGGGGTGGCCAACTAAGATTTATTTGTCACCACCTATATGTGAACCTTAGTGTGGGAGGAGGAATGTTTGAGGTTTTTTTGTAAAAAAACCTGGTAAATTGGTTTAGTGTAATCCATGACATGACGTTACAAAATAAACCATTCTAATTTTTTCTGAAGGGTTCATTTTCAAATTTCGTTACAAAAAGTAAAAGAGAATGTTTCTTAATGTATATATCATTAACAGACTTCCCTACCAGCGTAACTATTTTATAAAATTTAGATTCTTCTAAATATTTTCAATTATTTTACAAATAAATCTATTTAATGAAATATTATTTTAATATTTCACTTTTAATTATTTTATTTTTCCTAAGGATATGATTTTATTAAAAAACTATGTTCCTTGTGAACTAATAGTCATCTCTTATTTCTTATTAATTTTGTGATCATTACCATTCCATTGTGACATTAAATTTCTTTTGGTCATTGGAAATTACATTTCTCTTAAATAGAAATTTTATTTCTATTAGGTATATTATTATTACCTAAATCATATAATATTTTTTCATATGGTGTTTTACTGTAAACTTTATTTTATCGACTGGGTAAAATCTTGATAAAATCAGTATTATTTACAAAATATGGATATTTATTGATAAGGAATATTATTTATGAATTTAATTGATCATTAAATATATGATTATTTCATTGGACAAGTAATGATAGGTGGGGACCATTTGTATAGAACCCTCAATGCATCAACATGTATCATTATAAAAATATTTGGCCAAAAATTTTCAATAGGTTTTTTGGTATATATCTACCCATCAAGTAGACTACCATGGAAAAAATCTTTGATGGTAAATATATCATGATATATGAGATCATGGCCTCTAGTTTTATGTATTTATTTAATTGAGAATTAAATTATCATTATCTATGAGATTATTTCATTGATATTATCCATGGATTCATTTAATGATCATGTTTTTAATTAAATGAAAAGGTATTTTCAGTTATCTACCTTGTCGTATAGATTATTCTTTATTTAACCCTAGTAGCATCAATTTTACATAAGATGTACTAATAATTTGAGATAAACTATATTTTTCTTCCTTTTCCCCAGTATATGAACAAGAAAATATTAAGTGAGTTTCAATGATAGTGTTCATTTACTATTGTTCTATTTTATATTCTACTCCCAATATAAAATGTGTATCGTGCGTGTCTCTAGATATCTAATACTACTAAAATGATTTTTACTTCAAGATTATATCCATTCTCTCTATGTCAATGTCAAAATGTTGACACTGAATCTGGGTTACTGGAGTTGGGTTGTTACAGCTGGTATCTGGGTAAGTTTAGTACAAACATTGAAAACTATATTTACACTACTGGAAAAATGTTCTATACCCATGGTTCAAAATTGTGGGTAGAGCCCCCAAAACCGTGGGCTGCAACGGCGTCTGTATAGGGTTCATGAAAAAAAACTTGCTGGAATTCGAACCCTACATCACACTTAGAAGAATAACACCCGAACCGACTAAGCTATAGATTTTTTAGTTCTTATTTTTTTATTTTCATAATAATATTAATAAAAAGTATGTTCCCGCCAAATTTTTTTATAATGCCGCCAATTTTCCCCCGCTATAATGGGGGAAATCTATAACGATGGTACCCCAAAACCATGGGTATAGGTCTTCAAACCCCCCCAATATGCACAGTTTTAGAAAACCATGGGCATAAGTTTTCGGGGAAAACTCTACCCCACTGTTTGGCCAAAACTGTGGGTATAGGGTTTCAAAAAAAACACATATAGCCACAGTTCTTCAAAACTATGGGTATATGTGTTCAAAATAAACCTATACCCATGGTTTCAGGACGAACCATGGGTATAGGAGACTTATACCCATGATTTTAGAAAACCGTGGGTATAGGTACCCATATTAACCCTATACCCACGGTTTTTTGTAAAACTGTGGGTATAGACCCATTTTTCAGTTGTGTTAAGAAAAAATACAATATAAAATATATCATTATGAAAGGTTTTAATAATATGTATAATTGTAGTATAATTTCATAAACGTTTTCATAAGGTAAAAATTATTTGGTCTTTCCTAGAAATGAGTCTCTATCTGGATACTATAAGTGTGTGCTGTTTTGGCATAGATTCATATAGGGTCAATAACTTAAAAAAGAGTTGGTTGAGTATGTCTTAGAAATCCTTTTTTTATATGGGGACATAAACCTTTCTACACAATTGGTTTGATACTCCTAAGGAACATTATTTCATAAATTCACTTTTTCCTTACAATCCATTAAGAAATATTTTAAAATATTTTTATTATTTAAGGATAGTTCCAAAGAAACAAACTTTATGATTCTGAAATTAATGATGCATAAATTTTCAATATTTTTTAAGTGTGAAACCATATTTAGAATTATATAATATTATTTAAAATTCATAATTTTATAAACTAATTTAGTAAATTCTATTATTTAGAAATAGTGTCTTACCAAAATAATGGTATCCATACTCATGGACAATATGGAAATTTCCTTATTGAGAAATCTAACACAATTGGTGTTGGAACTGATTATATTTGGTATATATTATGGAAACTAACCTAAGTAATGACTAATAACATTTCACATGTAGAGATACATGATGTTTTGTGGCATGATACACCATTATTGGATCATTTCATTTGATATAATTACTATCATTTAGAGGAACCACTAATTCAGTGGTACCTAGAAAATTAATTAAATCCCTTGAAAAGCTATTTTAAGGCTTTGGATATGATAAAAGGGAATAGGATGTATTGGTATTATATTCTTTCAATGGTGATTCTGATCAATGAAGGTTGATGGTTCCAAATACTAAGGGGGAAGATGAAATATAACACATGTAATAGAGAGATTTTAATAAAACATTATTTGATAAACATTTCCCTCATGATAAAAAAAGTGAAATGAATAGAATGTTACCCATCATGAATATAACAGATTAAAAATTGTTGTGGAGTGTGAGTCGACCATTACAAGACTAGCTGGGTATGTCATAGATTGCATGCATAACATAAAAAAGAAGATTAACCATTTACATAATGGGATAAATCCAAGTATATGAAGGGAATCAGTTTTTTAACCATTTTTATCATATAATGAAATAGTTTTATGTTCCATAAAAACATAGAATGAATTTTCAAGATCATATATATTTAATTTAAATCATGAGAAGAAAATGTTGGTAGATTACCAAGATCAAGGGAACACATCAATGAAGAAGAAGAAATTGTTGCAATCCCCATTGTGTGAAAATTATGAAAAGAAACATACTAGAAAATTCTTGGAATACATTGGACTTTTCTAAAATTAAAGAGATAAGGGGTTTTTGGCTAATGAGTTTAAGTAAAATAATGAAATCACTATTATCAAATCATTAAACGATAAGGAAATGGGGAATTTTTCCAAACAATGTTTCAAGAATCAAGGGAACATAATGTAGAATAGGTTAAGTGGAGAAGTCCAAGCTTATATGTTCACAAAAGATCCTAAAGATATGGTGGTAACTAATTTAATCATATACTATAATTCATAAAATTCTATATTTTATTATAGGCCCTCACACTCTTTTATATCTTCCTTATTTTCCAATAAAATTATATATTTCCCTAAAACCATAATAAGGATGTTTTTAGTTGAAAATCATAGTAGAAATAACCTTATAACAAAGATGTTTCATGTAGTTCCCATTATGAAACATAAACGTACCCTATTTGTATATTTTACTATTATATCTATAGTGGAATTGGCTAAAATCTTTGTTATGGACTATCTTTAAAAATATGATGAAAAATATGATTGTAAAGATAACTAAATTGTGACTCATGATGAAGATGTGGAATTACTTATCTTTAGAAGGGATACATAATCATCTGATTCATGTCTATACCCACCTCCAATAGCTCTTTCGAATGAGATTATTGGAGAATAAGAGAAGACACAACCCCCATATAAAATAGTTAATCTTCAAATTAAATATTTACCCATTGTACAAGAATAAATCGATATATTTTTTGACGATTAACTTAGATATCCACCAAATAATGAAGTTGAGTTTTCCATTGATTTAATATGTGATGAAATACTAATATCAAATACTCTCTAGAGTATGTCTAGTTTGGAATTAGTGGAATTAAATAAACCACTAGTTTATTTGTGTAATATGAAATATATATTCCATAGTGTTTCACCATGAGAAGATCATGCTATTTTCAATTAAAATAATGATGCATCTATGAGGTTGTTAAGTAATTTTACATAAATAAATTCTATTATAATAAATCACAAGTATACACCACGTATCATTAATGAGTTATTCAATCAACATCACAGATCTGCATATTTTTCTATGATTGACCATTATTCTGGGTATCATCAATTGTGAGTAAA
The DNA here is from genome assembly GCA_963277665.1 of Viscum album. Lineage (NCBI taxonomy): Eukaryota > Viridiplantae > Streptophyta > Magnoliopsida > Santalales > Viscaceae > Viscum > Viscum album. Next base: position 151,333 of record CAUJRU010000938.1, read on the forward strand.
TAATAAATATATTTAGATGATAACATCTTTAACAAGGTATGGATATTACATGTTTAATGTTAATATATTTTGATTGACTAATACACCTTATGTTTTTATGGATATAATAAATAAAATATTTGAAGAATATCTTCATGCTTTTATTATGTTATTTAGTTCTAATATCTTCATGTATTATAAAATCAATAAGAACCATTAGAATCACTTCTATATCATTCTTGAGACTCTTCAAATAAAAGAGTTGTATTCTAAATTAATAAAATGTGAATTTAACCTATAGAATGTTTTTTTCTTGTCCATATTTTCTCAATGGTTAGAAAATTTGTTGATATTTTGAAGAAAATGGAATTCAAATAAAGGACTACACCAATAGACATAACCAAGGTACAAAGCTTGATTTTTTTAGTATCTTATTATCAGTGATTTGTTCAAAAACATTCCCTATTGGATTACCCGTTAACCAAGATTAATCATAAAGTGGTTAAGTTTGTATCAAAAAATGTATGTAAAGAATGGTTTATGAAATTAAATAGGAGATTAGTAAATTATTTTATTTATACACTACAATGAGAAAATGATGGATTTGTGATATATAGTGATGCATCAATGAAGGGAATAAGTTTTTTCCATATATAAAATTATAATAACATTTACTATTTGATAAGGAAGCTAAAGACCCATCAAAAGAACAATCTAACTCATGATCTTGAGTTATGTGCTATAAAATTTTATTTGATGATGTCGAGAAATTTTCTCAATGGTGAAATGTATTAGTTATAAATTGACCATAAGAGAATAAAATACATATTTTCATAGAAATATCTCAACATTAGGAAATTTTTATGGCTTGAACTACTCAAGAATTTTCATTTCTCATTACAATACAACCACGGGAATGAAAATAAGGTAAAGTATGAATTGTGCTGGAAAGATCATGAATTCCAGACCAAAATGAGGATTTATAGTGATCTTGTGGTAATGTGTTTAATAAATAATGGTATAGAAATTATTAACAGGAAAATCACTCATTTATCAAATGATTTCCAAAATATCTGCACTAGAAAATATAACAAGTTATCAACCAAATAGTGAGAAACCTTAAAAGAAAATTAAGGATGTGAATGGTGGGAAATTGGTAGAAATTGTATATGAATATTGTGTTCTATAATTTTTAAATTTTCCATTTTTTCCATATATTATTGTTAAGTAAGTTCATGCCATACCCAATGCATTTTCTCACCTCTGAATAAATAAAACACGTATATGATCTATCTTATTGTGAAGATCTTACCCTGATTCATAAAACTGGAGAGAAATTATTGGGGAATTGGATGAATAAACTATTAGAGATACATTAGGGAAATCAAAAATGTATAAATAAATGTGGTAACTAAAGGATTTCATTAAGAAGGACCCCCCTCATTTTTTTAGAAATTAATATCCATGAAAATATCGAGGATGAAATTTTTATAGCAGGGAAAAATGTAACACATAAGATTCATTTATAGTCTGTGAAAATTATATTTTAATAAAAATAAAATACTTTTATTTTATATTTCATGTCATAAAAATTAAATTTTGGATATGATGAATATTGATTTTGAACATACTTTTTCAAAATAAACCGAAAATGAGTTTTTGAAAATTTCCCTTCGACAAAAGCTTTTATGAATAATTAAAAATTTATTATTTAACTATTTATTATTTTATTTACATTAATATTTTGTAATATTTATAACTAAAATTTAATTTATTATAAATTTTATATAAATTAATATATTATCATTTAGAGGTAAAACTTATATTTTCTAGAAAACATATATATATATATATTTTAAAAAGGTAGAATTTTGTTACATTTTAATTAATTAAAATAAAATTTAATAATGAATGGTTTAACTGAAAATTTGAGATAATAAATCTAAATATATTAATTTAAATCCATATAAAGTTGACAGCTTTCTAAATAGTAAATTTAATACCATCTTTTTCTTGAAAAATGCATTTTTTGAAAAGCTGTATTTTGATAGATTTTGTAGAGTTATTTTTAAATTGAAATCTCCCACATCTATGAAATAAATTTTATGAAATGGATTACATATTTATAATAATAATTTCTAAATTTTTAATACCTCCACATTCATTTTTGGTTATAGTTGATAGTGAAAACGTTAACAATTTGTCACCCTAGTTAAGGTTAAAACGGGTTTATCGGGTTTTAATATAAAACATTAAGGGATAAAATTTAATTAGAACATGGTAAACCACATTGGTTGGTTTTACTTATAAAATTAATCTTATCACCATTTAATATTATCTTTTTTGGATCCATTTTCCTAGTAATGTGACTTGAAATTATTTTAAACCTTTGAAGAATTATAAGCGTGCCACCCACCTAAATTATAAAGGGGAACCTCCTCCCCTTACTTAGATTCACATAGTAATACATTAATATTGTAAAAACCATAAAAAAATATATCCCCAAAATCATTAAAACATCATATAGTTTATGTAAGTATTGAAATAACAAACCTGTGGTTATTAATAAGAAATCAAAATGAGATTTTTCTAAGTGAAGGTAATTATCTTCACCATGCTCTTTATTTTTAGTTATACTTTTAATGCCTTTAATTAATAAATAATAATTACAACATAGTAAATAATGTATATAACATAGAGTTATAAGTAACTATATTTATTTAATAATATTTATTCATCTTCTTCTCTATCAAATTGTAAATAAATCTATTGCTCATGTGTACGGCAAACTACCACCTCACAAATCAATGTATATTATTATCCATCACTATATGACATAGAAAATAATAATATTGGAAATAATAAATATATATGATACATATAAAATAATATTTATTATTTAAAATTAAAATATCATCCCCTTCATTACCCTTTACCCTTTAAGGAAATGATAATGTTGCTAATGTGTACGTACAACCTATCGTCTCCACGAAGTAATGTGACTCAATTTTCATTTAAAATTTAAAGAATGATTATAAAAATTCATTTAATAAATTAATATGATATTTATAACAGTAATATAACTTTTTATATGACATAAATATATCTTATTCACAACAAAAACATCCTTGAAAAAACATGCATGAGAAAACTAAGCAGTTAACACCCAAAATAATGGAAATAATTAAATATTATTAGTGAATGGATGATAAGATGTTATTAAAAGAACATATATGATATGATAAATATTAATATGGTCCAATTAAAATTTAATAACTTGATTAAAATCACTATTAATTGGTTTAAATCATGTTTACCTAAAGGTAATTGTGAGGTAAGATATTTGGTCTCAATATCCATTAAAATAAGACATTTTTGATATTATACACAAATTTACATATGTGTGATGTATATAATTCCCCCATGATATATTAAACATGAATACTTATTTATTAATTATTATTAATGATTCGATTAAATTATATTCATTCAATGATTTATAATTTAAAAGTTACCAAATAAGTAAGGATTTATTTTAAAATCTCATTTTTTTGGAGTTCAATAATTTTCATTGAAGGAATATGATAATATTTTCATCATATAATTCATATATATTTTTATTTTATATATATATATATAGGGATTATTTATGTTCTTAAATATTTCCCTATACTTTTCACATAAATCAGGATAAGAAATTTTTAAAAGGAAAAACAATTTTATTTCACATTTAATCATTCATATTTTTCTTACATGTCCATATTTTTCATAATTGTTTTAAAAAAATACTTTTTATTCCTCAAATTATTATGAAGATAATTTTATGTTGTATTTTACTTTAATAAAGATTTAAAAGTAATATTTCTAATGTTTTTGGAAAGCATCATTTTTATCCTTCTTTATAAAAATTAAAAATGAATGTATTTAATATATACAACATTAAAATACTTTCCCATCATCATAAGCTTATTTAAATATTTATCTTTCTCTACATGTTTACAACAATTGTACAAAGAATTATATTTAGTTGAAATTTATTTTAAAATTATTGTTTTTGAGAACTTTTATATCACCACAAATGATCATTTTTTGATGAATTGAAGATGAGAGTCACACTGATGGAATGTTTTCAAGGCGAGGATCATGGGGTGTCCAAATTTCGAAGGATGCTAAAAAAAGTTTTTTTCCACATACAAAGGAGTTTGGTGTGAAAGGTGAATTTGAGTTTCAAATATTCCTCCAAATTTGAATGAATTCATGTGACCCATTCATGAAAAAAGGTTTATTGCAATGAAAACCACCATTTTCATGATAAATAACTTGCATGTGATAGGTGATGTCAGATCCCAAAGGTTGTACAGGAGACCCCCAATGGAACCCAAGTCATGTTCATTCTGAAGAATAGTGTTCTTCATTCACCCATTACACAACCATATAGTTGAATTAAAAATGAGATGTAGAACCATGGAGGTTACATGGACCAAACCTAGAGGTAAAGGATTAGAAAGCATGTAACCCTGTTCTATGTCCTGCGAAGTTGCATGCCATGGGTAAAATTTTATTGACTATATATACAACAACACCCCCACCTAGGAGAGGCTCTCTGGAAGCTGAATAGACACTCCCCAATATGAAAATACATTTCTTTTGTGATAGTGAACAACACTAGAAATATTGGGACATAAATCCTAGACAACTTTCATGACTGAAATCATGTGTTCGCGAACATCACTTGGCCTATAGTTGAGTGATCTCCATGAAACACCACCCAATGGTTGGTTGGGTTTAAGAAAGTGAATATTCCATCACGTAACTGAATTATTCATGAAACTATGAATATATCTCGCAACTATAACTCTATAATATATGTGTTTTCATTGTTCTAGATCCCCTTTCTTGTACAACTTTTGGATGCAACATAATAAATTTGTGCTCAACAACTTTATGGTCCCCACCCAGATGTTCCCTATTCTAATAATGTAGCCATTACACTACCTATTTCTCTAAAACATTGGTCCCCTAATTTAAATTCTCCTATGTATAGGTAACCTAACTTTGATCCTCCTAGTTTCCATTCCTCCATGGCAGTGCCAAGACAATTCCCCACTAAGAGGCACATTAGCGGTGGTCATGTAAGTCTGTGAGGTGGATACTTCAAGGGAAATCGTTCACCTATCTTTTAGTAGATTCCTTATGATGAATTATCATCCATCCATTGAATAGCCCCCTTAAGGAGTTATCCCCTTTTAAATACTATCTATATGATGTAAAACTACCTAGATTCAAGTCTTAGTGGTATGGAATTAAGCTGCATGAAAACACCCTCGACACATGTTGTGAAACTATAGCCTTACCCCGTTTGATAAACACAGGGTTCCCCATGTATGATCATCATGGGATTCCACTATCTACCCAACCATGGGATGTAACTCCACACCTATGATTCTTCCATGTTTAATCCTCACACTATCCTCCAGCTCCATGGTTTGAAACACTAACACGTGGGATGAAATCTAAACACTAGGGATGATTTCATGCGTAAGACCTACACTATACCCCATCCACATGGGATGAAACTCCAACCCCAGGAATCTTATACATGTAAGCCAAATTCCACCTCCCCAAAGTGTGATCCTATTACATCAAGTATCTTCTATGAAAATCCCCACACTATCCCTTATTGGTGCTCTTTCCACGACATGATCATCCTTACAACATGACATTAAACTGCATGGACCAGTCCTATCACATGACCTTAAACTATAGCATTGAACAATGTGGGTTTTGATCTTTGTATATAAATAAGGGTATAAGGATTCCTCTCTAAGTTTCAATTATGATAATAAAATCAATGTGTGAATTCCTCCCCCTCCCAAGATACACCTAATAAACCAATACATATTTATAAGAAGTTCTAATCCATCTCTAAAAGATGTTAATCTTGTGACATGATCCATCTCAACATGATGTTATGATCCACCTCTACATTATGTTAAGCCTATGACTCAATCCATCTTGACTGGACATTCTGATCCATCTCATCTAGACATTAAACCTATGACTCTTTTTTCCAATAATAATTTAATCATGTTTCTACCCCTAGAATATGTTAAACTCATTTCCCGATCCAAAATACTTACTCCATGAAATAAACAAGGGATTCTTGAGGTAAAAAGCATCATAAGACACCATTATCATTAAATACCTCATACAAGATATGTGTTGACTTTGGGTTCATATATAATATTCCTCATAAATGATATTCCCTTTAAAATAATAAGACTATACATGTGCATAATACAACCAATGTCCAGACATGTCTGGATGTGTAAAGCATGAAAACTCTTCTGATCGAAAGTTGTAGCCATATAGAGAAAGAATCAGTGCAATTAACCGATGTCCACTTAGCTATATTAGAAGGATTATGTTTCATGAACATAGAAAACATATTTGGGGGAGACACATACTAGGTGACACGCTCCAAGCAGAAATCCAAGGAAGGATGAACTGACATCCCATAATCCAATTTCGATCAGGGTAAAAACACTACTGATGAAAGTGATGGAAGTATCCTACCTTTGGAAAGTGTGAATTTAGGGAAAACAAGTAGTGTGCACATGGAATGCAGAACCTGATGAAATCATCATAAAAAATGGTAAGGCCAACATAAAAATATTTTCCTCAACCATGGGGACTAGAAGCATCTGGGGAATCAATGTATTTTCATGTCTCCAAATCAAGATATTCAATTCTAGGACCCACCAAGAAAACTATGGGCCTAGTATTAAACTGAACATTGTATTTGGGTAGATAAAACTATCTATCGTTTCTCTAAAAAATCATTAACATGTATCCCTATAAAATTTATTAAAATTGGATGACATTAGGGCATTGGACATCCCTTTCACCGTATGTGTACTGACGGATGAATCCATGAGCCTTAAAAAACTCATGATACATGAAGTTGGTGACATCACACCAAAAGATTCCATTGTAGGGAAAATTTCATTATAAAAATCCCTCATGGATACATCCCCACCATGAATTCCACCTCACCTTCATCTGTAATGTTCTCGCACCCCATCCAACCTTCTAAGACCAACCAATGTAGGTTAAATGACACCATCGTCTAAGATATGGGTAGTAAGGGGGAATTACCACTAGGTATATGGTTCAAAATACATTTATTCATCATATAACTACAAAAAATTCTGCCCATGAGGGATGCGTAGGGGGGAAACATCCCCCCATTCCAAAAATTAATAAATTTTGGAATCTATCCTCGGAGTGCTCTGATAGCTCACTCCCTTATGTCGAGGAGGTGGGTGATGTTTAATCCATTCTTTTGGAAAATACTTCTTAGGAACCACCTAGGAGGGATCCTTACAAGTCTCATCAGTTCCAAAACAAACCATTTCCATAGGCCAATGAATGGGTTGATTTAATCCATGCTCTATCAGCCCCGGTCTAGATCATCTGGTGCTAGTGTCAGGGGATGAATAAGGACACTACCCAAAAATGGGTGTATTTTATAGCTCATGTGTACCCTTCCACCACTAGAGTATACCATTATATCCATGAAATAAGTTAATAGAGATCTATATTTTCCCATAGGGGATCAAGACCCTAGCTGCCTTAGAGGCATCCTAGGTTGACTCTCTCAATCATCGGCACCACCAACAATCGTTACGGGCCACCTGATGAATAGGATAATGGGTGCATAGGTCCTCCCCACACAACCATCAGTAAGAATTTAGGTACTCCCCTACTCCCACCAATAAACATGGAGGTCTCCCATGTTTTATCATTAACAGCCAAAGTATAGGTCTTACATGCTCCATCAACAGCCAATATAGAGGTCCTCCCCACACTATTATAGTGAAAGTGGAGGTCCTTCCTGATCCATAGCTAACCAACGAAGGGGTCCTCCCCTACACCACCACCATCAAGTGTAGGTTCCCTCCCTATTCCAAAAATAGACTCTACCCTAATGAATTATCTTAGGGAAGGAAAGAGAAGACCCGATGTCATAGGTAGAACTCTTAGAGGTGTCATGTCATGATCAACATCTCAGAGTCTGATTTGATGAATGAATCAATAAGGGAATACAACATATCCGCTAGAGTGTGGGGAATACGCTTGAAAATTGAGATTCATGGTCCTAGAATCTGTGGTCCATAAGATCCCCTGATACCTCTAGAAGTACCTCTAGGTGGAAGATATGCATACCCCCTTTAAGGGACTTGCAGTGAAACCATCACTGTCACCCCTAGTTTCCCTCCCCTCTACCTCCATGATAGAAGTTAGAGGGATATTTGGGTATGAATTGAATCCCTTATAAGGTGATCAATGTGTTAAGACATAAATGGATATTGCTTCTCTTGTGCATGATGTAGTGGTAAACACTTCTTACTACAAGGATATGATCTTGCGGCTAACTCCACCTCTAAGAGATATCCCCACATGTATTTTATATTTGAATAGTGTATCACTGCCTCTCCTAGTAGAGTAGTTGAAAAGTAGTTCTGCATAAGGGAGACACCCATATATCGTCTTTTGCTGATCGGGGATAGGCTGACCAAGAGAAGGACCCTTTTCTATAAGTGTTCATGTGAATGTTTCTAGATGCCAACCATCTATCAGTGGTGTTCTGACTTCATGAAACTCAAAAAATTTCCATCATAAAGTCCCTTACAAAATAATAAGTAGTTTATTTAAACTATAAAATATGGGAGATGTATCACGACCTCTATATTCATTATTTGACCTACCCTGAGAGCTAAAAGCACATTTATGTCATTAACCAGCAGTGTAGAAAGGTTGAGATTGCAGTTCTCCTACTATATTAGCACCCTGAGTTGTGTGGCTACCACCATAATCTCTAAAAAAAACTATATCAAGATCCTAAAGATTTTCTACTCAATCATGGAAGATTCATATCCACACAGACAAATTATAGGATGGGGCAATACAATTCCTTCGATTTCAACTATATCCTATGACAAAAATTGGATTGGCAGACCAACATGTCTAGTAATGGTGATGATTCCTCTATGTCTACCACCATGGTGAATATGGTCATCATCCCCCTAGCATGGAATCATAGGAACATGTATTTAGACATAGGTAATGCTTGGGGATACCTTCTTAAAGGGGTGACGTACTAAGAAGACACCCTGGAAGGGGTCCTCACTCATCAGCAGAAGTAGAAACATGGCATTAAAAGTCCCTCTAATGAGATGTTGCTTCTTATCTATTATAATGTTGATAAGGTAAAAGTAAATTTTGAACCCAACAATTCATTCGAGGTTTCACAGAAAGTAGGGTCAGAACCCATATTAGCTACCTTTCTCCAATATATTTGGGAAAAAAAGGTTCACCAATGAAATTAATTCTGAGTGCTGCTCAAACCCTAACAATTTATTAAGGGATAGAAAAATCTCCCCTAGTGGGACAACCATTACTACAAAACATGATAAACCATTTTGAACTCATGACCTATACACTTTATCAGGTTAGAATCCAAGGGATATGACAATAACCCAAGGTAAAAATTTCCCAATCCACCTGAGCAATATGAGTAGTGTGACTATCTACATCATGATCAAGGACTTGATTCTCCATGAGTATATGATCATATTAATGAATTGGTATCTAGAAAACATTTCCATAATGAAATTTTATCCACCCTTTTGTCTCATATTGAGGCACTTTAAACATGACAGTTAGAAATCCTATCTGATAGAACGCTATACCCAGCATGGGTGGACAATGTCTGAGCACCCCCCCCCCCGAGTTTGGTATTCCCAGTTTCACCCTCTTCAATGGGATGGATTACCTACTACAACATAAGTTCCACTTAGTCTCAAGGTGTGTAAAGACGTTAGGGAGACAAAATAGTGGGAGGTCGCTTAGCTCAGATACTTCATCTAGTCACTAGAAGGGAACTTGTTTTTTGGGTACAACCAACTACCTATAGCATCCATTAAAGGAGAGTAAGATCTCCTTGGACTTTTCCACTAAATGTTCAGTTCCACCATGTGAAAGAAAAGTATTTATTGCCTATTCATGTGAGAACCAGGTCCCGGTGACAGCACAGACACCCCGCCTTAACATGGTCGCCAGGTCATGGCCTACCAGGTACCACTGGTTTCCCCACAAACGTGGGTCCCACCCCATGGTCCATCCACATGCCCGAACGGGTCATTTGAATAATGATTGTCCCCATAGGTCAACATGTGTCCTTTCTAATGTGCTTTTTCCTCACTCATACACACCCTAGAAAACATCCCAAAAGGTCACCCATCGTGATCACTACTCCGGGCCAATCACACTTAACTGTGGAGTTCTAATCAGGCAGGCTCCCAAAAATTAAGGTACACCTTGTTGACATTAGTCATATAATTTTGTCATTTAACCATTTATCATTTTGGGGTATTACAATCACCCCCCTTAGAGTACAAAGTCCTCGTTGTGGGCCTTACATCACAACCCAGGCAGTGCGATGCACATAAGGATGTGTACCACCTATTAAACCAAATGTGACAACCGGGTCCCAGTGACAACACAGACACCCCGCCATAACATGGTTGTTGGGTCCTACAGTACCAGGTACCACCAATTGACCCACAGACACATGGATCCCACCCTAGGGTCCACCCATATGCCCAAATGAGTCATCTGACTAATGATTGTCCCCACAGTCCAATACATGTCTTTTCTAGTGTGCTTTGTCCTCACTCACACACAGCCTAGAAAACTTCCTAGATGGTCACCCATCCTGATAACTACTCTAGTCCATGCATGCTTAACTCTGGATTTCTAATCAGGCAGGCACCTAAAAAAGAAGGTTCACCTTGTTGACATGAGTCATATCATTTAGTCATTTAACCCTTTATCATTTTGGGGTGTTACAGTTCATGTACCAGAGGAGGTCCAATTAGCGAGTCATCTACTTCATCACTTGATGGAATAGATTGATGTACTCACTCGATATGTCATTATCCAAGGAATTACTACTTATAATGTGCATGGATAATGTTATAAATTTATTTTTTACTACATTTATGTCTTTTAAGTACCTTTTTGGATTTCCAGAATTATTTATAAACCCTCTGTTTATGGAGGAATCCTTATAATGGACAACACAACAGTCATTCCCATTACCCCTTCTAGACTTTATGACAACACCTAAGAAAGAAGATACAACTACCACTATGCATGCATAATCCCTTGAGGCGGTACACCTATTAGGCTCTTTTTCGAATGAGCCTCACTATGTATAGAACTAGTTGGTGTTGCCTCACCCAATGTGGACTCAACAAGTTCAACCTCACTAATCATAACAGACTCGATGAGAGAATGTGGCTCTAACCCCTCATCAAGGCCAATCTCCCAGGGTGCCTTTCCTATATAGAAGAAACCTAACCTATTCCTTCAATTATTTTTAGGTCCCAGAATACTTTATATTTTCCCTATAGAAGGGAATTTTAAAAGTTCTATAATTTATGGGACTTTATAAGTCTAGAATTATATCTATCTCTTCCATTTCCCATATAAAAATTTAAGTATACACATGATCAAAAAATCTTTCTGGTTCAAATATTGTATCTAGGATCAAGTGGAACATGGATTAGTCATTTTGGAAGATGTTACAATATAGTTAACATATGTATCCACTAACCCTAGTAGTGCAAGTGATGATTTATCCAATGGAAATAGGCTTCAAGATGCCTGATGCAGAAGTATACCTATTGGTTGGCTTGGAAGGCTGTAACTTGTGCCCATTGAATTATCCATGCATTGTTGAGAATTCCCAAACCCTTTATGGTTTTCATGTCTCCTCCAACTACTGCCTCCACATCTGTATCCTAGACTTATATCTCTCAAAACCACTGGAATCGATGGACCAAGGAAAAACAGTGTCCCCCACCGGTTTCGAAGCCACCTCACACTCTTGGAGATTTCATGAATCTCGAGTTAGTATATGTTACTAGGGTACTCCCGTACTCAAAATATTCCACAGATGTGAAATAAGAACACACCAATATGAATACCATCGAGTTAATGGATCACTCTACAACACCAAATATAGAGTAATTATATGAAAATACCTTAAGTTCCTCTGTCTATCATTATTAAAGGAGAGGTAGAGGACACATGAGCTACCAGAGTATTCCGGATAGTGCTTCCTACTAGGTCATTCATGATACAAAGACTAGGAAGAATGTATTATGTAGAAATAAACAACATAGTCTTATTGGTATTCTCCCATCCAGTACACCTCTATAGTAGACTTTATAGGTTCACCATGTAGATCATCCATGACCTCACAATAATCAACCGTTTCTATCGAGGGACCAATCTCATCTGACTGAAAGTCTATCAGAAGTTACTCAATGATTTCCAGTTACCCCCAGTTGAATTTTTCTTGTAATAGTCAGAACCCATCCATTCATCCAAAGTAATTTTTTTCACCCTCGGATAGGGGATTAACCCCGTGAGAAAAATATCCTTCAAGAATTTAAATATGATATATTGAAGAACCTAGTTGGAATACCCCCAAGAATTTTTATCCTCAAGGCTCTAAACTTTTCCAAGGAAATGCGTAAGACCCTCACTGAAGCTTTTAAAGTCCCCCACTAGTTTGAGGTAGATGTATCTTCCACTAAGGCCTACTAGATATATTATGCCGAGTGTAAGGAATGACAAGACATAATATCGTTTAGGGGAGAAGATGAGGTTTCCATCATGTAGGGGAACATATGCACATTACACATCGCAGGTCAGTTCAACAGTGTGGAAATATTCCACTAACTAGAGGATACATGCTTTGGGATCAACCTCATCTCGACCAAGATTCCCCATTATATATGAATAATAGAAGTAGATCAGACTCCTTGTAACCTAATAATTATATTGGATGATAAGAGTGATTAGAAACTTCATGGAATGATTTTTCTAAAGACTCAGTTTGATTATATGATATCAAGCAGCGAATTCATGGTAGTCTCATAGGATACTGCCTATAACACACTACTGGGAAGACCTTGGATTCATTGGCATTTAATATTCCCCTATTCATAACAATAGCCCCTAAAATACTCCCTCAAGGGTTGAGTAGGGGTACTCAAGGGTGATTTTTCACCCTTTTCTTTCAATGAGGCCCTCTTTCTGGTTTCTTCTATTACAAAATAGAAGGGAAATAGGTTTATACTGATAGTTATGAGAATAAAAATTCTCCCAATTATCTAACTAACACTACAACCAATCCTTGGATAGACTTGGAGTATTAGTTTATTCTCCTGATTCATAGGGTAGATCCCACAATGCCAGACCCAAGAGGCTTTTTCCGCAGTGTCCAAGAAAAAGGTTTTTGGTGTCCCCAGGAAAAAATAGTTCCCATATGTTACCTCGAAATTCTATATCAGATAGGCTTGGATGAAACCAGATTCCCCAAATCCTATATTGTTCTCAGATGTTTTCCCCATGTCCAATTATCTATGCATAATATCCTAAGATTTTAAAATGAAACACTATGTGCATAAATGAACTAATAGATACTATGTGACCATTACAAACTAATCATCACACATAATTTTTCCTCTTCTATGTTTTGAATTTCATAAAACGGCCATCTACAATGGTGATTAGTAAGTTATTTGGAGTCTAATAGAACCAACATGATTTTTTGATGAATAGTAACATACCCTTATAAATAGTAATATGACCCTAATGAATAGTAATTTTTATTATTATTTTTACTTTTTAAGTATTTAAGATAATGACATCTTGGTTAATTTTTCATTGTGTTATAAAAGTAGTTATAAATTTAAAATTGTTAATTTTTAAATAAAGTATGATTTTATTTAAAAATTAAATTTATAATATTTAGAAAACTATATCAAAAAAATTTAGTTCATTTTTGAATTCTATACATCGAAAAATGTTTTGGGTGAATTTTTGGGATTTTTCAAAATTACTTGAATTTTTCATGAATAGTACAAATACAGTTTTCAATTTTTTCTATGTTTAATGAAATAATAAAGATATAATAATTAATATAAAAAAATGGAAGAATTTTTTACATTAATTTATGGTGTGAGGTGTCCCAAGTGGAAAATACCATGGGAAAATACAATGGCCAAGCCCATGGTTTAGCAAAAACCACTAATGAGTTGTCCCTTTAAATAAATAAAAAAACTCCCTCTCATTTACTATAAATACCAACCCATTCCTTAATTCCATTAATTAAAAATTCCTACTCAATTAATCTCTAGTCTTCTTACCTCCCTAGTAGTCCTCCCGAGGTTTACTCAAGCCCCCAAGGTCCCAACCTTCAAATCTTAGGAGTTACTCTAAAAGGTAAGAGAATTATCAACTCCTCTTTTTCATCCAAGTTCTCTTTTATGTGGTATGTAAATAAATATTCCATACCATTTATTATTTCTATATTATTCTGTAACTATTCTATTTTATGAGTTTTTATGAAAGGATGACCCATTTTCCCTATATTTTTAATGTTTTCTAAAACCATATTTCATAGCCGACATGCTGTAGAATTTCCATCTCAAAATATATCTCTTTTTCAAGCACTCTTATTATGTTATTATCTTTTAATTTGAATTTGTTTATTCTGGGATATGTAATTTCATATCCCGCTTAATGTACATATTATTTATTAATTATGATATACACTTTTTTTCTTATTAAAATATTATATTAAATATTAAGCGATGTCATTTGGCTGCCGAATTTTCGTGAGGGATTTCTCAACTTTTCTTTTATTTATAGATTCCTTTATTTTATTTTTCTTTACTATCCTCCCATTATCAAATAAGAATTAATGATATAGTATCATAAATATTCTTTATTTTATCATATTTATGTAATACTCTCCATTATATTTCTTCTCCTCTTCCACTTATTCTTGAAATTAAAACATCACCTGTGATGTGTCGATTTACCGACATTGTGGACGATGTAACTTCAATTTCATTTACTTAATTCAAGACTGGTCATGAAACCATTTTTATGGATGAAACAAATTATAATTTATGTATTATAATTTATATAAGGTTTTGGAATCATTTTTTTCACATGTTATTAATTTATGAAGAAAAATGAGTTCTTTACGATCGAAGAATCGCCAAAATAACCCAAACAAATATCAATAATGTTTTTAATTATGAACCATCCTCATGACATAATTCAAAATTATAAATTGAATAATTTATTGTTTTGGAAATATTTAAATACCTTTCCTTTAAAATTCTATAGTTTCAATTCTAATTGACTAGAATATCCATCACGAACAGATCATGGAAATCATGTAAATAAGGCACCCAAATAAAGGCAAGGATCAAAATACTAACAATTAATGGTCAAAATTATGTAATGAAATGATCATATATGGTAATATAAAGATTAATGTGTTTATTTAAGGTATTAATAACACTCTTTTAACCATTATAAAAAAGTTTTAAATGAATTTTAAGTAATACAAACCCAAGGTAAGGGAATTCATAACCCGATTTCCATTCTTTGGGTTAACAATGTACTTCATTATTTATGTAGTATTAAAATTGTTTGTGAGATGAATTTTGATTATATTATATTAAATTATGTTTATTTACAGTGTAAATACATATTTCATCTACTCTATTAAGTCTCACTTGAATTATATTATATTTGTAATGGACAATATCTCAATCTCCTTCAATCGAGGCATATCATGACATTATGCACCTTTATTATCTTATTCGGTGTATATACAACCATTTTGAAATTTTATGTCATGAATTTTTATATTCTAATGAAATTTATATTTTCCTTTGATGTTATTATTTACTATTTTTTATTCATATATTTTCTCTAGTGGTAAGAGACACTTTAGCAAAAACATTTTTTTAAATGTTTTAAATATTTATTCTTCTAAATCTTTCTCATTAATGTACATGTTTTCAAAATGGATTATGTATTTATTTATATGGAACTATATATTTTAAAATTTTAATTATTTAATTTATTTTAAAAGTTTCAATGTGGTATGGTATACTATGATTCAAAAATCTCTTTATAAAATGTTTTATATGGTTTTGGAAATGGATTGAATATTTCAATATCTTGAATTGATTTCTTGTGATTGATGAGTGAAATGATCATAATTTAAATCTTTTATGTTTTATTATTATGTAATGGTACTTGTAAATTTGATGATTGGTTACGTGATAAAACAAATATGGGAGGTTCTGTGATAAACTTAGGATGGGTGAACCCGTCATAGCTCTCCAATGCATTGGGTGATGTGATGGAGTTAAATTATAAAGTTTCTCCTAATATATTTATGGAATATACTGTGATGGGTATTCCAAACATAACCATCAATGTTACTCCTTATGTATCTATGAAAGGAATAATATATGTATGATATGGATGTCCCAAGTTACCTACATGTTTTATTTATGGTATCTATGTTTTCACAAAGTATGTATATGATAATTTATGGGTAAGAAGTATGTCTTGTGAATTATTTTAATATGTTTAAAAGTATTTATGGACTAACTTTTCATTTCATTCTTTTTATATCGTTTACTGAGATATTTTTCTCATACCAAATTTTTAAAATGTTTTTCACAGGAATCCTTAAAAGTTCAAAGGACAATTAATGTGCTAATGAAGAAAAATCCAATTATTTATATTAGTTATTATTTTTAGTAAACTCTGGTTCAATATATGTAAGTTGTTGTCTAATTATCCAAAACCTAGACCAAAAAATTTCCTCTATTATAATAAATGTTTTGTATTTATCCTAGTTTCATTTAAAAAAAATCACAATGTCTCTAATGGTTGATCCTAAGTTTCAGGTTTGGGTCTTTATAGTTGGTATTAGAGGAACGGTCTAGAAAACATTGGAGATTTGAAATTGTCCTTTAAAAAAAAATTAAATTGATCGTGTTTAATTTTAAACATGTAGTTAATTAATTACACATAAGAATATAGTTTTTCATAATTTTCAATATATAAATTCAGAAATATAAGTACAATGAACGAATTGAGAGGGCGGAATTCATTTAAGGGGGGATAATGTAACATCCTGAGATTTTAAAAGGAAACACCATGTGGTTAAATAAACTACTAAATACTATGAAACATTTAAAAACTAAGAATTAAACATAAATTTTCCTGTTCTATGTTTTGAATTTCAAAAAATGATCATCTACAATGGAGATCAGTAAGTTATTTGGAGTCTTATATGACCAACTTTATTTTTTTGAATAGTAACATACCCTTATGTACAGTAATATGACCCTAATGAAGAGTAAAGTTTATTATTATTTTATTTTCTTAAGGATATAAGATAATGACATCTTGGTTAATTTTTAAATGTCAAATAAAAGAAGTTGTAGATTTTAATTTTTTTAATAAAGTATTGTTTTATTTAAAAATTAAATTAATAATATTTATAAAATTATTTTTGAAAAATTAATTTCATTTTTAATTTCTAATCCTAGATAAATGTTAGGGGTGAGTTTTTGGGAATTTTCTAAAATACATGGATTTTCATGAATAGTAAAAATTCAGTTTTGTGTTTTTGGTTTGTTTAATGGCATCATAAAGTTATAATAATTAATATAAAATTCTTGTCGACTTCTGTATTGTAAAATATGATGTGAAGTATCCCATGTGGATAATACCATGGGATAATACCATTTAAAATCCCATGGTTCTGCAAAAACTACAAAGGAGGTGTCCCCTTAAATTAATAAAACATCTCTCTCATTTACTATAAGTACCACCCATTCCTTCATTAAATTCATTAAAAATTACTCCTCAAAGAATATCTTCTCTTATTACCTCTTTACTAGTCTGCCTAAGGTTTCTTCAATCCCCCAAGGTCCCAACCATCAAGTCTTAGGAGTTACTCTACATGGTAAGAGAATTATCAACTTCTCTTTTCCCTCCAAGTTCTCTTTTATGTGATATGTATTTCAGTTTTCAATACCATATTCTTATTTCTATATTATTCTGTACCTATACGATTTTCTGAGTCTTTTATGAATGGGTGACCCCTATCCCCTCTATTTTTAAGGTTTTCTAAAACCATGTTGCATAGTCATTATGCTGTAGAATTTTTATCTCAAAATCTATCTCTTTTTCAAGAACTCTTATTATATTATTATATTTTAATTTATATTGGTTTATATTGGGATATGTCATATCATATCCCCTTACTATAAATATTATGTATTTATGATTATATACCATTTTCTCTCATAAAAATATTTTATGAAATATTAAGCGGTGCCGTTAGGCTGCCGAATTTTTGTGAGGGATTTCTGAACTTTCATTTTATTTTGATATTATTTTGTTTTCTTTTTCGTTCCTCACCTCCCCTTATACAAGAGGAATTAATGATATTGTATTTTACATATTCTTGATTTCATCATTTTTATGGAAGACTCACCATTATATTTCTTCTCCTATTCTACTTATTCAAGAAATTAGAACACTGTCTGTGATGTGTCTATTTACAGACATCATAGACGATGTGACTTCTATTTATTTTAATTGTTTCAAGAAATGTCATAAAACCATTTTTATGGTTGAAAAAATTTATAATTTTTGTATTATAACTTATATGAGGTTCTGTAATCATTTTTTACACATGTTATTAATTTATAAAAAATGAGTTCTTTACGATCGAAGAATCACCAAAATGACCTAAAATATCAATAATGTTTTAACTTTTGAATCATCATAATGATGAAATTAAAAAGGTTAAATGGTATAATTTATGGTTTTTTAAATATATAAATACCATTCCATTCCAATTCTATCGTTTCACTTCCAATCGACTAAAATATCTGTCACAAACCGATCATGGAAATCATGTAAATAAGGCACCTAAATCAATGCATGGAACAAAATACTAATAATTAATGTGTGAAATGATGTAATAAAATGATCATATAAGGTATTATAAAGATTAATATGTTTCTTTAAGATATTAATAACACTATTTTAACAATTATACATGAGATTTAAATGATTTTTATGTAAAACAATCCTGAGGTAAGGGAATTCCTAACCCGATTTACATTCTTTGGGTTAACATTCAACTTTATTATTTATGTGGTATTAAAATTGATTTTGTGATTAATTTTGTTTATATTATTTTTAATTATGTGTATTTACGTTTCATATAAATATTTCATCCACTCTAGTAAGTCTCACTTTAATTATGTGATATTTGTAAGGGACTACGTCTCAATCTCCTTTCATCGAGGCAAATCTTGATATTGTGCACCTTTATTCTCTTGTAAGGTTTATACACAACCCTTTTGAAATTTTACATCATGAATTTTTATATTCGCATGATATTTATAGTTTCCTTTGATGTTATTCTTAAAAAAATTATTTTTATTTATGTATTTTCTAAAGTGGTAAGAGGATCTCTAACTAAAACATTGTTTTAAATGTAGTAAAGATTTATTCTTATAAATATATCTCATTAATATACATGTTTTCAAAAAAAAGTTTAAGTATTTATTTATATGAAAAAATATGATTTATATTTATAATAATTTAATTTATTTTAAAATTTTCAAAGTGGTAAGGGAGACATTGATTCAAAAATATCTTTATAAAATGTTTTATATGGTTTTGGAGATGTATTGAATATTACAATATCTTTAATTGATTTCTTATGATTGATGAGTGAAATGTTGATGATTTCAATATTTTATGTGTTATGATTTTGTAATGTTACATGTAAATATGATGGGTGGTTACATGATAAACCAAATACAGGTGGTTCCTGGATAAACCTAGGGTGGTTGAGCCCGTGATAGATCTCCAATACATTGGGTAATGTGATAGAGGTAAATGATAAATTTTCTCTTAAGCGATTTACGTTATATAATTTGATGGGTATTCCAAACATAACCATGAAGGTTACTCCCTATGTAGCTATGAAATTTATAATATAAGTATGATATAGATTCCCCAAGTTATGTACATGTTTTATTTATGGTCTCTATGTTTTTACAAAGTATGTATATGATATTTTTTGGGTAAGAATTATGTCCTGTGAAATTTTTTTCATATATTTAAAAGTATTTAGGGACTAATGGTTCCTTTAATTATTTTTATATCCCTTACTGAGCTATTTTTCTCATCCCATATTTTAAAAATGTTTTTCACATGAATCCTTATAAGTTCATAGGATGGTTAAGGTGCTAATGCAGATGACTCCAATTACTTATATCAGTTGTTATTTTATGTGAACTCTAATTAAATGTATGTAAGTTATTGTCTTATTATATAGAACCTAGACTAGGAAAGGTCCTATTTTGTAATAAATGTTTTCTATTTATTCAGGTTTCTTTTAAAAAAATTACACAGTATTTTTAATGGTTGAACTCAGGTTTCGGGTTCGAGTCCTTATACTAAAACATTCCCAAATATTCCAAAAAGTAAAGATACCTTGATAAAGAGATAATTGACACAATTTCATCAATATCAGGGGTGTACATAATGGTTTTATTCCAAATTTAATTGGTGCAAATAACTATGTTTCCATAGTCTTAGTAGAGTGGGAACCCTCGTCGAGGATTTTGTTCATGCAACCTAATCAGACACCACTGTTCACACTAGATCGATTGGCCTTGAATATCAACCTCCTCACTATGATTCTCATATCTCAGATACTGAAAAATATTTGGATGATTCACTTATATTTTTTTATGATTGTTTCTCCACCAACATTTATGAGTTAACCCAGAAGAACCATGGAAATAAGGAAAATTTGAAGGTGTTGTTGATTAGTGTATCCCTGTATCTAGAGGAACAACAATAGTATATGGATTTCCTGAAATAAAACTATGATGTATTCTATTAGAGTTGTGTCGAGATGTCAGGTCTAGATTATCAGGTCATCGTTCATCAACTTGGCATGTCAGTGAGTCATTGTGAGTTTAATAAGCCTTTTATAATGATTCTCCCATCTCATAGTGATATAGACGATTCCAATGTTGACAAGATTATAAAATAAAAAATCAAGGAAGTCCAATACATAAGATTTATAGAAAACATCATCCCAGTTACAAAAAAGAATGGAAATATCAGAGTCTGTATCAACATCTTGGAAATTATTTTCTATTATCTGAAGTATGATTTTCCCCTTATAGTGATGGAGATATTTATTGATTCCATAGATGGATTCCAGGCCTCTTCTTCATGGAAAGATACTCTATTAACATTTAGATCTCGATGGCGCTTGAGGATAAGGATTACACCACCTTTAGCCCACCCTAAGGGAAATTATTCTATCAGGTTTTTACATACATTTTGAATAATGTTGGATCCAATTATTAATGTTTCATATAATATATCTTCAATACAAATCTTGAGACACTATGTAATGACATGTGGATGACTTAGTGGTATATTCCCATCAGTGTCAGGATTATTTCAAGGATCTTGAGAAGGTTCTTCAGAGGGTAAATATTCTTCATAGGGTTTAATATCATCGCAAGGTATATCTTTATAAGCCATATCTTCATAAGTTGTATCTTCATAGGTTACAATACTTATCTAAAATTCACACATTATAGGATTGAAAAGATTACAAGGCATAAGTTTGTATGTTTCATGAAATATTTGTAGGGTGTATATGATACCTCATAAAGTACATCACAATTCTAAATTTTCATCTTCATAGAATATAGAGTAAGTATTAGAAAGGCTATAGACTTATCCAAATTTTAAAAAACAATAGAAAACAAATTTTATATAGAATCTATAAATTATAAAATAAATGATAGAAATAATAAATAAAAATAATAACCACAGAAAATATAATTAATAAATAAGTAAATAATTATGTGGTAAATTATAATTATCCATTTTTGAAAACATTAGTGAGTCATAAAAAACTCATACTAATCTTGATTTTTCGAAAAAAGTAGTTCATAAAACACATAAAAAATGCAAAGAATAATGATATGAACTAAATGAAATGAAATCTTCAAATAATTTTCTATAATCCAGTTATAGAAAATAAAAATAGGGTATTTTATACTTATCATAACTAAATTAAATAAAGTGGAAAATATCCACTTAAATACATTATTCCCATATATTTTACTGGTTTTTTATCATGGAAGATGGAATTGGAAGGTGAAACATGAAACAAGAGAAATGGTGAAAGTTATTTTGTTTATATAGATAAAGAAATCCATACATTATGGAATATGTCAATTGGTATCAGGATGTACACTTATAATATATTACATGATATACATTAATTGTTATCAATCATCAATATGTATTAAGAATTTTTAGATCTTATTTCTGGAAGAAAACATCCATGGAAAAGAGTTATTGAGAGAATCCCTTGAGGGGAATCTATCAATGAATGAAATTTTCCATGGATTTTTTCATTATTTTTTAATCTATAAATCAAGATATTCCATAAAAAATAATGAATTGGGGGTATGTGTTACACTTTCTTTTCACTGTTTTGGACTGTATTTCATATAGTTATCAAGGGGTACTAAAAATGTAGCCATTATAGGGAAAACATACTCGAACTTGAAATGTTTTGATGTGTTTATTGATATTAGTGCAGTTTCATAAGATTTATTTTAAAAAATTAATCAACCATTAATAAAGTTGAGTTATCATTGTCATCAAACTATGATTAAAATATAGATTTCATTTTTTTCTAAATTATTCACTCTTGTTTTCTACTATAGTTTATCTGATGTAGATATATACTTAACTAGTTTGTGGCACATTTCTAAGTGAAAATTTGGTTCACCCTTCTGTTATAAAATTATCTAAACACAATGAAAGTGGAAGAAACAAGGGAGAGGAGATTCTTTTTGAAAGGATATTAATATCCACCTTTAATTTTTTTATCAATAGAGAGAGAAGAAATGTTTCAACCTACACTATTATGTTGATAAGGTGAAATTTTTTTCGTTTTAAATTTATTGTCAATGAGGGGTGGAATTCATATTGGATTAAATTAATTTTTTAAGTAATTTATTTAAAAAAACACAAAGTAGGAGATTTAAGTGTCCTAATATTTCAGTTGGTTTTATTTTTTATCAGTAAGTGTCAATATGTATGTCCTAGAGAGGATGAGTAATGGAGTGAGTACCACCCAAAAGATAAAAGGTTATGCCCTTTAGAAACTAGTTTCATAGGTACATGTGGGAAGCCTATATATCTAATGATTAGATATATGATCCTAATTTTAAAGGAAAATGTTGAAGTTACATTACTCTCTACAATAGTTTATGAGGTGTTGAAAATCTATGGTTGAAGCTAGTTGTTTAATGTTTTCTTTACATCTAATAAAGATCTGATAAAAAGGATAAAAAAATAAAATTATTTAAGGAAGACAACTTTAATAGTAGATAAATCATCCTTGAGATATCTATCATTAGGTTTACTATGTTTAGTGATAAATATAACTTGGATAAAGGTTAGAGTGAATGTGTTAAAGGCTATAATTAGAATGTAGTGGGCCATTTGAAAAACTCTAACATTAGTATCTATTATGATATAAAGGAAATTATTATTGTATTAATGTACATTAAAATTAATATAATAATTCTCGAATCCATATAATGTTACTTGGGATTTTTGAGAGTGATTTTAATTGACTAGAAGATGATTTTAAATGATTCTAATTTGATCTAAATTAACCTGAAAATTTAGATCTGGAGGTAAATTTGAAAAAATCTTGGGATATTTAAAGATTAGGCACACTAAAGGCATGAAAAAATTGAAAAGTCATATTCTTTTTAAAAATAATCCAACACTTCATAAAGATCATTTGGTTCTGTGTAATTACATATATGTTTATGTAAGAATCATTTCTGATCTATGTAATGATGATGAATCCATTATGATCATCATAAGGATTATCAGTGTCTATGCAAGGATAATTTTTATCCATGTAAGGATAATTACTACTTATATAAAGATATTTTTTAATTTTCCTAAGTACGAAGTAGGGTATGTGTATATGGTAATTTTGTGTATTCATCACATCCTCTTGAATAAAGATTAATTATTAAAAAAAATTCATATTTCTACGGACTGAAAAGTTATGTATCTATAATTCATATTTTAAAGAGGAAATAATATGGGAAGATGATTAAGTTATTATTCATTGAACTAAGTATAAAAAACACCTACAGGGAGTTTAATTCATATAACACCCAAATATTT
This sequence comes from Viscum album, assembly GCA_963277665.1. Lineage (NCBI taxonomy): Eukaryota > Viridiplantae > Streptophyta > Magnoliopsida > Santalales > Viscaceae > Viscum > Viscum album. The sequence goes on from CAUJRU010000938.1 coordinate 175,561, forward strand.
TTATGAAATATTTCTTTTTAAATAACTTTATTTCTTCAATAGATTATGTTGCATGTAACAATAAGTTTCAAAAAATGCATAAGATTTTGAGGCACCAATTATCATCTACTCGTTATCTTGGAGGGTTTTAATAGTAAAAACTAAATTATAAATAAATATGGTCTATACCATATACAATAAATTCATTAGTGATCAAATGAATATAATATTAAATATGACTTATTTTAAAATAAAAGTGATGTTTTCTAAAAAAATATTTATGCATAAAACAAATTTATATCAATATAATATTAGAGAATTATGAAATTGATATATTATTTACTTAATAAAATGTTTTAAATATTTAAAAAATATATTACTAAGCTTAGGATATGAATAAATCTAGTTTTATGCTTAAAAATGTATTTTTTCTAAAAAGAATTTTTGACACATTTTATGAACTTACATTAAAATTAATTTATTAAATTTATAGGTATTGGTTTAATTAAAATTATTTACAAATTTAGAATTCTTATTTTTAAATTTGGTAATAATCCTATTTTATTTTTGGTCAATATAAATAGTAACTATGGTTAACTTTATTACCTTTGTAAAGGGTGAAATGGGTTAATCTAGACTAAAAATAAGTGATACGGCCATACCTTTTCATACTATATTTGATTGGATGAATTTAATTCCACCCTTAACACTTAAGGTTTTAAATTTAGTTATTTAATGGACACTTATCTTTGAAAATTAATTAGATAGTATTAAAATTGAAGAAAGTGACAAAATGTCACACTCTTATTTTATATAAGTTAAATATTTTTAATACGGCGTTAACCATAAGATATTATCAACTATAAATATTATTCAAAAATGTAAAACATTTATATTTATCATGTTAATTTATTTATAATTTTTATAAATTAAAAAATTATCCTAATATCTTACAAAATGTTGATGTAGTAATTATTCAATTAACAGAAAAGTCAAATAGATGATAATAAAAATATTAAAAGTAAAATAATTTAAGATATTTAAGGTGGCAAAAAAATTATCTAGATTAAATTTATAGAAAATTGATATAATGAAATATTTTTTTTGAGTTTCATATGTTGTCTTGATATTTCTAAAAGTCAAAATATTGAATAGTATCAAAATTGAAAATATGGATATTTTATGGAATTAATATTTTATTATGTTATATAAAATCATAAAAACATTTAAAAAACAAGGTGATTGTAATATGGTATAAAATTTCATTAATTGATGATTTATGGACCAATATAAGTAAAACTTACAACCTTTTAATATTAAAAAATTTGTTATCGTAGTTAAAATTGAAATAGATTAAATAGGGTTTAATAAAAATGATATTATTTAAAATATTACCAAAAACATGTATAAATTAAATTGGTTGATGAGATTAAAACATTATATTTTCTTATATTTTAGAAATTTTTTTTATTTTTATAAAAAATAAATATATTATAATTTAATCTATTGAGAAATTCAAAAAGTACCCATCACTTCAATTATAATAGCGTAGCTCTTACCTAACTTTTTTCCATCACATTGATCCCTCTAGATCGATCATAACCTACCCATTTCTCTTATAAAATTCTTTAGTAACCATATATAGATATTTTTATTCCCAAAAGGCCAACCCGATATCCCATGAGAGGATATCCAAAAAAGATTTTTCGAAGAAGAGGTAATCGCTTAACTGGCCAATTTATTTTTTTACTCTTCCTTACCTACAATAAATATATTATTTTTATCATAAAATACTAAATTTATTATACTAAATATAAACTAAAATTATATTATGATTTTGAATCCACCATTATACACCCTCTTTCCCATCAAACAAGAAGTGAAAGTATCGCTCGTGCGGACGTACATGTTACCGTCTCCACATTGCGATACAATTAATTTGCAATCATGAACATTTATGGATGGGTATAACGATGGATTTAATGAAAATATATTATATATATAATATAATAATGATTCTGAAAATATAAATTATCATTTACCTTTATTTTATTAAAATAATGTATAAATGAAAACATCATTCTTGCGTACATAGAGCCTATCGTCGCCATAAAAAGTTTAGTTCATATTTTATATCTAATATCTATGAATGATTATAAATATCTATGTAATATTTATATACAATTTTTATACCATTATTAACATTAATTAAATCCTGACACCAAGATCAAATTCTAGGGACAAATAATTCCAAAGTGATAAATTCCTTAAAAATGAAGCAATTATCACCCAGAACAGTTATTTTAATGACAAATTATTAATAAATGGGTGATATGATGTTATAAATAAATAATACATGGTATTATAGAATTAATTTTGTGGAATAAATTTATAATAAATCCATATTTATTATACAATAAGTTGGAACATGAATACATAAAGGAAAGACTTTAGGGAAGGGTTTTCTTAACTCAATTTCAATTCATTGGGCTAAACTTCTACTTTATTGATTATGCCATGCTAAGAATATGTGTGAAATTAATTTTGATTATATTATATTGTATATAATATTTTTTGTGTATTTATAGAGAATAAAAATAATTGATTAATTTTATTAGCACTCACTTCAATGATATGATCTCTGTAAGGGTTTATTTCACAATCTCATCATTATTCGGGACTGTTTACATTTATGTATCCATTAGGGAATATTTCTATTCCTCTTACATATTTTATAAAAGTGTTTTAATTTTTTTACCATTATTTTATGAATTTATAAAATCAATTTTACCCCTATTTTAATTTTTACAAAATGTTTTGAAAAAAATATTTCTATCATTTTCTAAAAAATTACTTTGTGGAATTTCCAATAAAAATATGAAAGAAATGATTTTTAAATAATATATTATGATTGAATTTTATGTCCATCATGATTCCTCAATGATTTTAATATTCATATAAAATATTATAAATTTTCTTTTCATGGAAAATTTTGTCTCGTAAAATTTTGTGGCTTTTCAGAAAAATGTTTTCCAAATGAAAAGGGTAATTTTCTCAAGATTTATTTCAAGTTATATTTCAAAATTATTTTTCATCGAAGAAAATATTAATGGATTTTAATTATGATTAAATGGTTTTATGTTCCAAGTATTCTACCCTTACTCTTTCTCTGGATGGTTTATGTTTATAATGACATGATGTTTATGAATCCCGTTACTTTTCCATCAGTTATGTTGTGATGAAATGTTTATGGAACACATTTTTTTCATGGGTTCTGATATAATGAATTATTTATGTTCTTGTGGCATAGCTATGTTTATTTTTCAATATGAGTGGTTTTTGAACTATATCTCTCTCTAATTTATTGGGTAATTACTTATATCTCATGGGATAGACATGACTAGAATGAAGAGTGAACCCATTTTCGTAAAACTAAGATGGGACAGGAAGTGAACCCAATTCAGTAAGACCATGTTGTAATGGGGAGTGAACCATATTTAGAAAAGGAATTTTTGTACAATTATGGTATTTTAAATGATCCTTGACTAATATGGAAAATATTTTTTAATCTTATAAGTGTGCCATAAATTACATGTCTTATGTTAATGTTATGATCTCATGTGTCATATTCTTTGATTTAATTATTATTAATTTCTTATGAACTACAAAAATTTATTTAATCATTATAGATTTTAATAATTAAAATGAAAGGTATAATTTTTATAATGTTATGTTCATATTATTATACCCTTATGATCATATTAGGCTTATGAAATTATTGTTATCTCCCTTGTTTACCCTTACTAGGTATCTGAGTGCACCCTTTCTTATGTGTTTTCCCTAGTATATAATGAAAGGTATTAACTATGATATGTCAAAAAAGGGTACTAGTTATGAAGAAATAAGTGGGAGATGATGTAGATGTAAGATGAACCAATTTTTTATGTTTCCATGTTTCCAAAGACACTAAACCCATACGGTTCTACTGTGGATTTGTAATGTTATGTAATTAATATTAGTCTAAAAATATGTAATATCTATGTATTAAAGATATATTCCATTATAGTTGGTATTATAAGAAGGTCATTTAAATTTTGAAACTATGATGAGAAAAAATTACTAAAAACCCTATCGATAAGTATAAATATAAGTTACAATCCTATAAATTTTGGAAGCTATCATGATTAAACCTAGGATTAAACCAATGATTTCCTAGATTGAAATTTTATATGAAGTTTCACTTAGTTATGTGGTTTTGCCACTATTATTATTGAAACTAACACTATGATGTTTAGTTTTAGGACATGGTTAGACCCTGAAGGAACCACATAAATGATAAATAAAATAAAAAATGCAATGATTGTCCATGTAATAAACCAAATTTTATAGGAGATAGAATTAAAAATATTGTTGTTGTTTTCATACAACATTCTCAAGCTATGAATCATGTTAGACTATAAAATTAGAAAAGGAGGGAGAAACATTCTGTTTGGTCCTTAATGAGGTAGCATCTACCATTTTTATATGGGTATTCTAATCCTTGAGTGGATGAGAAATGGATTAGTACCATTGAAAATATATTTTCTATTCTATGATGATAAGAACCTGAGAAAGTCATTTTGAATGTCTATTATTTGGAAGGTGAAGCGGATCAATGGTGGAATATTATCAAGAATATGAGGTAATGAGATGAAATTGAATCCATGGAATGGGATGAGTTCAAGAACATATTTTTCAATAATTATGATCCTCATATTATCCATATTAAAATGGACAAGGAATTACTTTATTTTTAGAAAAAGGGTGATAAATCTATTGGAACCTATGATGAAAATTTTACAAGGCTTGAAAGGTATGTTTGTAGAATAATCATCTAACATGAATGAAATATTGATTGATTCTTCAGTGGAGTAAAACCAAATATAAAAAAGTAATTATCCATAATATATTTCAATATATATGAATAAATGATTTTACATTCCATAAATGTAGAAACATAGGTTAGTTTTACACATCAATCTCAAGTGTTCGATAAGAAGAGAAAGATATAGTTCAAAGGAAAATATAAAAACAATAGATAAAAGAAGATGATATTTCATTTATTCTCAATGTGTGGGAATAATAATGGATGAAATTTTCTTATAGGGACTAGTAAATGTTTTAAATGTGGATGACATGGTAATTAAAAAACAGATCATTGAAGTGATTGAATGAATTTAACTGATAATGCGAATAGGGAGAAGGCTATAAAAAATGAACCATCCACACTTCAGTTCTTCAATTGTAAGGAAAATGGGCATTATGATAATCAGCACCCAAATTTAGGGTTCAATGATGACGATTAATATCCAAAATCTCTTAATCCCAAAAAGGGAAATCTCATGTGGTCACTATTGGCGATGTGGAGTACGATAACGAATAGGTGAAATGTACACTTACCATCCACTCAAAAATATCTAATGTCTTATTTGATTATAGATCTACCCACTCTTTTATTTATAAATAATTTTCTAAGGGTATCACCACAGCAACTCTACAATTATATGTTGAGTTAGTAGTGAAAACTTCTAATGGAATAATTTCCACATCTCATGTTAATAATGATTCTCTAGTTGAAGTTTGTGGCAAGGTTCTGCTTTCAAATCTTGTGATCCTTCCTTTATTTGAATTTGATTTTATTTTTGAGATGGATTATATTTATCTATATGGAGCTCATATCAATTTTTTATGAAGGGAATTCAAATTTTATTTTCTAAATAAACCTATGACCATCTATCGATGTAAGGATTAATATGAACTTCCAATGGAAATTACTTCCATTTTTTGGGTCTTAATTTTTATAAATTAAGGTTATCTATCTTAGATAGTTGGGAAGAAAATCAAAATTAAGGATACACCTATTTTATAGGATTTTTTTTATGTCTATCCTGATGAATTCCCTTATCTTCCACTAAATCGTGAATTTGGGTTTTCAATATAACTCATACTTGGTTCTATGCCTATTTCAAATAGTCTTTGTAGAATAGAACCAATTGAGTTTCCATAATTGAACAAGTAAATCTAAGAGAATATTGATAATGGATTCATATTCCCTAGTTCATCACCTTGGGGTGAAAATGTTCTATTTGTTAAGAAGAAAGATGGATCAATACGACTTTACGTTGATTATCAATAACTTAACAAGACTACTATCAAAATTAAGTATACTCTTCCCCGTATTAATGAATTATGTGATCAACTATGCATAGATCGATAAATTTTTCAATATTGATATTCATTTTGAATATCATCAATTATGGGTAAATAATGAATATATAACCAATACAACTTTCCAAACGAGGTGTGGACACTATGAATTTATAATGATGCCTTTGGTCTGATTAATGTCCCCACTATCTTCATGTATTTAATGAATAGATTTCTTAGAGACTATCTTGAAAAATTTGTTGAAGTGTATATAGATTTTATTATTGTATATTCAAAGACAATGAAAGAAAAAGAAGATCACTCGAGGATTATACTAAAAACCATGAGGAAAGAGAATATTTATGAAAAGGTTACCTAGTGTGAATTTTGGATTTAGAAAGTTTCAATTCTGGGTCACAAAATATAAAGAGAGGGAATATATGAGGATCCATCAAAGACAAAAATTATTGAATATTGACCTATTCTAAAAAAAGTTAACTATTATCAATTCTTTTATTTGGATGGTTATTATAAGTGATTTGTGGAGAGTTTCTCTAGACCATTCAATCCAATCACCAAGTTAACTTAGAAGGGTGTCAAGAGCCTTTGGAAGAATGACTATGATGAAAAATTTAATTAACTAAATAAAAGGATATTTGGTCTAATGACCCATCCTTTACGTATATAGACATTACTTTTCTTTTGCGTAATACCTAATACATTACAAAAATAGATGCCCAAATATAGTATTAGTTTAGTGTACACCAGTAGAAAAATGGTTTTTAACATTGTTAGTTCGACATCGGTTTCATATAAACAGACATAATTTATTTTTCTGGAGAGTTTTTTGTGTCGGTTTATTTAAAAACCAGTGCCAAAAATAAAAAAAAATTATTTTGGGCATAGGTTTTTTTAAAAACCGACGCGAAAAATTTAAAAAATATATTTTTGCCCTCGGTTTTTACAAAAACTGACACAAAAAATTATATTTTTTTTACTAAGTTTTAGATTATTTTATAATCATCGATTTGACAGGTCGTGGAGCAAAAACAGAGTTATAAATTAAAATTTATGGTTTTTGGAAGTTGATATTCTCTAATTGAAGTCTTAAAGAAGTCTATCTTTCAAAGACAATAAACTTTAATCGGTAACTCCGTTTTAGCTCTATGACCAGTCAAATCGAAGCTTAAGAAATTATCTAAAACATTGTATATTTTATTTTTCATTTTTGGCAACAGTTTTTATGAAACCAGATGTGAAAAATATTTTTTTTATTTTCCGCGTCCATTGTTATGAAATCCAATGCGAAAACATGTTTTTTTCTATTTTTGTCATCTATTTTGAAAACCACCAATGTGAAAAAGTGTTTTATTTTAAATTATATGGACGGTTTATTTAAAAACCAATTCCAAAAATAATGTCTTTTTTACTTTTTAGCGTCATTTTATTTCAAAACTAATTCCAAAAAGGATATCTATTAGCATTTTTGGTGTTGGTTTTCTACAAAAATGATGCCTAAGATTATTCTCCAATACATGGGATCAAAATTTCAATTTTTTCAAATGTGTGTTTAACTTTTTAAAATCCCACCTGAATTACCATACAATTCTATCAAAAATATTTTTGTTTACTATATATAAATCAATTTTATCCTTTTTTTAACATTTTCATCCTCTTCAATTCAATCATGTTTGCAACACGAGTTAAATCGTTAATTTAAACATGATACCTATTCTGATCATTTATTTTCGTTGTTATTCTTTTCCTTCATTTCAAAATAGCACTATTATCTTGCTTATAGAGATGATTTATTATTATTGTCAAGTTACAAATATAGAACATTCGAATGAGATTTACCAACTGTGGTGTAAATTTAATTATCGATCACCATTTTAATTTTTTTATGTGATTTTAATTTATGTTTATCAAAATTTATTTGAAATGAGTTGTACCAATCAAAAAATTGATAAGTCCAACTTCCGACGACCATAACCTTTGATCCGTAACTCAGTTTTTTCTCCACAACCCATCAAATCGAAGCTTATGAAATGATCTAAAACATGAAAGATGGAAAAGTTACTTTTTGGCATTGGTTTTTGTAATAACCGATGCCAAAAATATATTTTTTCATTTATGGCGTAATTTTTCTAAAAAACAGACACCGAACCTATTTTTTTAACTTTTTACCATCAATTTTCAAGGAAACTGATGCCAAAAATGACACGGATTGATTTTTTGGTGTCATTTTTTCCAAAACTGATGCTAAAAAACAAATATAACTAATTTTTGGCATCAGTTTTAAAAAACTAACGTAAAAAAGTCATATTTTTTATGTCGACAGCTTCAACATTGGTTAAAAAATGATGTCAAAATTAAAAAAAACCGATGTTAAAGACCATTTTTCTACTAGTGGTATTTGGAATCATAGAACACATTCTTCCATCTTGGTGAAATATCATCAGTATCTCCCATATAGATCTTCCCCATTACTTTTCCTACCTAAATCCTTTTTTTATATCTTAGGAAAAGAAAACATAAAAAGGGTGATCTCAAATTCTCAATATGGGTAAACATGGAGAATATAAAGATAAGAATATAAAAACATGGACATATATTTTGAATGTAAACATATTGAGTCATAAAATAAAACATGGAATTACATAAGTCATAAATTATATAGGAACATTAAACATAGAATCATAATAAAACATGAAATTGTAGAAAACACATAAGAATCAAAAATAATTTCCATATTATCCAAGGCTCAAATCTACTACCATCCTATCGGACAAATTCCATTACTGAACCGAGTTCACTCCTTATTCTAGCCCTATATTACTGAACAAGATATACTTGTTGTTTCAACCCTGTATTACTTATCTGTGTTTACTTTCCATTCCAGTCATATGTATCTCATGTGATATAAATTTTTACCAATTTCATTGGAGGTAGAAAAAGTTTTCACCCATCTCATAAATAAATCATTCTTCTGTGTGCCGCAAAAACATAATTAACTCATTATAGAATATCTTAAGGGATAAAATGGACTTCTTAAGCACCATTCCATATAAACATAATCCAAGAACAAAAAATGGATGTCATAAATAGCATAAACATTATCAAACCATATAAATAATAGGGATAGTATCCTTGAAACAAAAACTTATTAAATAATGTCATCTTATATGTAAAATATTTTTTATAAAAAACATGAAATTGATTCTTGAGGAAAATTTTATTTTGTGATAAAAAATATTTCATTTTCTTAAAATATTGTACAATTTTAAAAGAAAACAATTTATTTAAAAATAAACAGGAAAACGTGTAATGTTAGCTTTATGAAAATTAGTCTCTACAAAAGCGTCAAAATCCATTAATGCCGTATAAGTTAAAAAACATTCTTCTCGTACATTTTCTAGAAAAGTAAAAAAGTACCTCATATTTAAAAACGAAAACAGATTCCATTAATACTGTATAAAAAATTCACCAATGGGAACAAATGACTTAATTTTTTTTAGAAGAATATAATGAATATTATATAATACATAATTAGGAAACATGGACATGGATGATAAATATACCCCAGTAAATACTTACGTATAAACAATCTCAGAAAATAACAAGTTTGAAAAATTATCCCTTACCTTAGGACTGATACCCATTGTATGTATCTAAAACTCTAGTATAACGATTTAAATAATGAAATTTACTTATTATATAATCATATTAATTTTTATGATATCATATATGATCTTATTATCATCCATTTGGTAATAATATTTCATTATTACTTGTTATTCAGGTGTTAAATGATTTATGTTCTTATGCATATTTTGTCGGAAAAGTTATTATTACTCTTCTTAGTTTATATTTACATCATTTAAATAATTATATTAGAATAATATATATCATATTTATTCATTTAATTCGTTTATATATTGGTTTTTTAATAGAGATTATGTAGAATGAATCACATCGCATTATTGAGATGGTAGGTCGTACATATGCATGATAGATGATATCATTCCTTTAATTATGAAATGGTATCGAAGTGGATGGTATATATATTACTCAAGAATGAATAAATTGTTATAATAATAATATATATTATTTATTTCTATCATTATACCCATCCAAGTCAAGTGGTGGTGAAAAACATATTACACCGCAACGTGGAGATGGTGAGTGGTACGTATGCATGCATGGTGATTTCATTTCATCGTAGGATGGATAGAAGGTGGAATATTTTTGTTCCATAATTATAATAACATCTCAAGATATAAATTATACTATAGATATTACTTTATAATGAAACAACTAATGAAGAAAAATTATAAGAAAAAAGAAGTTTGAAAGAATTTGTAGAAGAGATTACCTCTTCTTTGACGTGCTTCCTCTAAATCTCCTCTTAGAGCACTAGAGATGGTGTTTACAGAAGACCAGAACCTCTAGATTGTTACTATGGAATTTTATAAAGTAAAATTAAAGGGGATGTATGAGCTTTAAGGTTCAAATGTATCTGAAAAAGTGAGGGAGGAGGTGCCCTTTTATAATTGACGTGAGGGGAGCTTTTGGAAACCAAAAAAATATAAATTTATAATGAAATCCAACCCAACTCAAAAAGCTCCAAAATATAACAATTTAGAATAATAAAAAATATAGGGTTGAAATATCATCATCCCATTATTTTTATACAAGTGTTTCTGTCAATTTAAACATTATCATTTCAATTCACACTATGTTATTATATTTAATTTTAATATAGATAAAAAACCTTTCAATATTAAAAGTGTGCAATATTTATTTATTTTATGTCAATTAGACAATTAATATTTACCTTATATAATTCTAGACCGTATAATAATTATTCTATATTTTTTTAAAAAAATATATTTTTATATATTTTAATAATACATTGTTTTGACAAAATAACCAGAGTCAATTCTGAATATATTCAATTCATGTATTTTTTAAAATATGAAGATAAGATGTTATCATCAAAAAAATTATTTTATTATATCCTTATGGGGTCTAGGTAATCTATAAAAATCATTGGACATGTTAACTCGCTCAAATTATATTTAGTTTAATATTTTTAATAACATTAATTCAATATTTACATTAAAAACTAATTAAAACATAATATTTGTCCAATTATTTAATATACCTATTTTTTGGGAAATAATTTAAAATAAATTATTATTATGAAGATACATATAATATATTTCTTAATAATACATGTAATCAAATTTATATTTTGGAAAATTCAACATTAAAAATGATTTACTTATTAAATTATGATTGTGACAACTATAACATCACATTAAATAAAGAAATATATGTGTAACAATATCTTTCATATATATATAAATGGTCATCAACTCAATAAATGGATTATTATGGTCTATATATACATTAGAAATAATAATTTTGAAGGTTTTTTGGTCTTTTGATGGTTATTAAAATTTTAATCCTAATTGTTTTTTTTTGATTTCTTATCAATTAATTAATTTTTACACCATCAAAGTATAAGTCTTTAAGGTAATTATATATTTCCTAAAAAGTAAAAATAAATTAAAAAGATAAATAAAAATATTATATCTTTAAAATTAGTATTTAGAATCAAATTTATCTTTTGTATAACCTTATATATAAAATAGTTCAGTTATTAAAACTTGAGTGGGGTATATTTAACTTTTCTTTAAATAATATAAATTAAATTCCCTAATATCTTCCAATTGGCCTCCAAAGGACACCATTTAGACCCATGGAAGATTTAGGTTGAACCAAAATTATCCAATTATATTAAGACAAGTGTTAGGGTAATTTTATAATAGTATTCTTACCCTTAATTACCCTTTTTACCTTTTTATCGTATTAATAAAAAATACTGAAGGTACTATTCATAATGGCCAAGAATAAAATAAAGCTACTTATAAAATTTGGAACCACTATTTCCAAATATGGAATCTATTTTTCAAAATTAAAAACATAAAATTTTTAGTAAATAATTTAAAATTATTCTCATTTTCGGAAAGAGGGAATGAGTTTTTTAAAAGTTAAAGTATTGTAAATGATTGAACTCTTATTACATCTGAATTAAATGTAAAATTAATAATAATGAAATAAATTATATTGAATGATAAAAATATATTTTATTTATAATTTAAAATTATTCAATAATATAATTTAATTTCATAAATTTTATCGATTAAAAAAGGTTTTTTTTAATTAAAATTTAGTATAATTTTCTATTAATCAAAATATAAAACCTATCCGAAAAATATCAAAAATTCATCTAAAGAAAATTTTTATATCCCACTTCCAAATAAGAATTTTATTTTGTTAAATATTATAAATAAAATTTTAAAAAACTATATTTAAAATGGGTGATCCATTAAAAGAAAACAATACTCTATTTTTTTGGAAAGTACTTTTTTTATCTGAAAAATTATATTTTTTCTTATATAATCTCTAGAAAACATATAAGATGAATTTTAAACATTTTATTGAATCCATAAAGAGTGATTTTATTATTTTAAAGACTCACTTATTTCCATTTAAATAATTTTTTCCGAAGGAAGTTATTTCTATTCATACCCACAATTATAATGAAGAGGTTATAATATTTAGTTTTTCACTTATACTCGGTATTGCATGAAATTAATTATACCAAAAGAACATGAAATAGTTTGTAACAAAATCCAAGCATAATATTACGTATACTGTAAGCTAATATGGTGTTGTGTATAGTGAAGTCTAATCTATGTGTAGTGTACAGCACAAGACCTCAATGAAATTAAAAGGAATATATTTCATAAATTCTCAAGGTGTTAAATTCTATGCCCCATAAAATGAATTTTGCAGTCAAAATTCATCAGTGTTATAAAAGTTTTACTACTTTAAAGTTTCCTTCTTAGAAACCCACATCATAAAAATGAATAATAAAACATTATTTTGAAAAGGAAATTTATAAACATAACTATAAACTGAAGTAACTCCCCACTAGGTTTCTATATAAAAGAACATAGATGGGTTGCAAAAACAAGGATATCAATGAAAAATCAAACCATGATGTTCTGATGGAGAGTGATAGAGAACAAGGGTTGTATATGGTTAACAACTAGAAATACATAAATCTGTGATTATTTAAGGGACTATCTGATTCATCAGATAATAAGGTACTAGGATAACATTTTTTGTATCGAGATTTTTTTCTTAAATTTGATTAATTTTTCATGAGAAGAAATAATTACTTGATTTAGGTTTAATCACATTTTTGTTTGTGCCTTGAAAAACTTCCACTTCATCTTTTATTCAATGAAATGAAGTTGAATTTTTCATTCTTTAAGTGTTAAAAGATAATGAGATTCATAAGTAGAATGATAAGTCATTCCATATGTCTCAAAAAAATGTTAGCATAGGCTATCAAATATGCATAAGTCCACCTATAGTGAGATAATACATTAATATAACAAACAAAAAATGGAGTATAACTTATACTATCCATAAATGTATAAGCTTATAATCTTTCTAAAAAATTAAAGTCTACATCATTAGAAAGAGTTGAACTAAAATGACATAACATTTATCTCCCATATATCATAAGGAAGTTCTTGGTTGTCACATTCCAAACATGTGAAAACCTTAATCATTTATTCTATTGAAACATGATAATAACTTGAATTACCATAGAACCTTAGTTAAAACATGCATGCTATCAATAATTAACTCCTTCCATATACAAAAATTCACAAAAATTATACATACTAAAAAAATGATATAAATTGGTCCTTATATAAGTCATGAGGTTATTCATACTATCAAACATATCATTATCTCCTTATACCATCATTATGTACATATCATGTTTTTTAAAAAAATTTATGAATAACTTTTCATGGTTACTAGTACCATTCAACAAATACTTTCAAATACATAATAAAAGAAAATAGTGTAACAGTATATAGATGTCTCTTTACTCAATAATACCATAAAATTATTAATACAACATTATTCTTGATAAACATCCAATAATTCCACAATCTTCTTAAACCATTGATAAAGATTTATCATATTATTCCTTACAGGTTCTTTCATCTCATATATCATTTGTACTCTCTTAATCATCAACAACATTAATACTACCCATACGACCAAGATAATTCTCTTCATGTAATTTTTAATTAGGGAAAATATTTTAATAATGCTCATACATTCCACATTTAAAATAATTAACCACCATTGATGTCTTAGAAAAAACATTATCCTTGCATATTGTGTTAACTGAACATTTTCATTTGCTATTACTAGATTTTTTTCCATCATTTACACACCCAAAGCATCTTCTAATTCCTTTGAAACATTCTACTTGATTCCTCTCCCCACACGATTTACATGACGAAAATTAAACTTTATTTCCACTATGATCACCAATAAAATCCATCTTTTTCTTATTAGGTGGGTTATGAAACTAACCAAAGATGATATTATTTACATATTATGAGATTTATAATAAGGATTATTATCATTTTTTCACCTTAAAACTCCCATTTAATTTGTTTGATCATGAGAAATATCATTCCATTGTCCATCATATTATCCATTAATAGGAATCCTCATGTTTCCAGCCATTTTCAAAAACCCAAAAGGATTTGTACAAGTGGAAAAACTCATACTTGGAATGAAACCTAATCAAGGGGGAGTACATTAAATATTTAACATATTAGGGTTGGTACAAGGATATTCATGATTGTTACCATAATTATAGGATAGTAACCTATAATTAGACACATCCTTATTGACATACCTAGACGTATCCTTAGAAATATCTCTAGGGATCTCACTAATGTTTCCGCATCCTAGTTTCCAAAGGTTAAATTAACCTTCTCTTTGATACCAACTCTAATGACCCAAGGTTTAAGTACATGGAAATTACATTTATTTTGCAGAATAATTAATACATTACACAAATAGATTCCCAAAGGTCATATTAGTATAGTGTCTTTGTAAACTCAGAACACATTCTTCTATCTTGGTGAAAGATATTCAATATCTCCCTATAAAGATCTTCCCCAATAGTCTTCCTACCAAAATCCTTTCTTTATATCATGGGGAAAAGTAGTCCTAAAAAGGGAAAGCTCAAATTATTAGTAAGTTTAAACATGGAGAACATAAATATAAGAATTTAAATACCTGAACACATATTTTTAATATCAAAATCTTGAGTCATAAAATAAAACATGGCAATATATAATGCATAAATCATAAATGAACATTAAACATAGAATTGGAATAAAACATGAACATATAGAAAATAAATAAGCATAGAAAATGATTTCCACATTAGCCAAGTCTCATAGCCAAGACCATCATATCAGAAAAATTCCATAAAAAACCATGTTCACTCCTCGTTCTAGCCCTATATTGCTGAACTGTATATACTTGTCATTTCAGCCCTATATTACTGAACCAGATTTACTTGTCATTTTAGTCATTTCTAGATCATGTGATATAAATATTTGCCCAATAAATTGGAGAGAGATAAAGGTCCCACCAATTTCATAAAGAAATCATTCTTACACGTGCCACAATAACATAAATAACTCATCATAGTATGACCTAAGGAATTAAATGGGTTTCTTAAACATCATTCCAAAAAAAACATAATCCAGAAAAAACAAATTGATGTTATAAATATGATAAAAATAATAAAACCATAGAAATAATAAGGATAATATACATGAAATATAACCTTATTAAATAATGTCATCTTAGATAGACAATAACTTTTATAAAACACTTAAAATTTATTCTTGGGGAAAATATCTATTATTTTTCAAATACATTTCCTTTTCCTAAAACGCCGTGCAATTTTAAAAGAAAATAATTTCCTTAAAAATAACATTGAATCCCATTATCGAAAAAATTCATAGAAATTAGGCATTATAAAAGAGTAAAAGAGCATTCATGTTGTATATGTTAAAAAACATTCTTCTCGTACATTTTTTAGAAAAGTCAAAAAGCACCACATATTTGAAAATGAAAATTGATTCCTTTCATACCGCATAATAAAAATACACCAGTGGGTGAAATTGAATTTAAAATTTTTTATAATAATATAAAGAGTATTATAGAATACATAATTAGGAAACTTGGATATGGATGATAAATATACCTCAGTAAATGCTTATGTATAAACAATATCAAAAAATAATGATATTGAGAAATTATCCCTTTCCTTGGGTCCGTTATTTGTTGTATGTATTTTAATATAATATATAATTATTTAAATATGTTAATTGAATTATTAAATTATCATATTCATTTTCAAGATATCATATATGATAATATTATCACCTATTTTATAATAATATTTTATTATTACACGTTATTTGGCTTTTAACTGATTTGTGTTCTTATGCATGTATTGTCAGAAAATTTCATCTTACAGTTCTTTGGTTATAGGTATATCATTTGCAGAATAATATTAGTATAATATATATCATATTTGTTCATTCCATTCATTTATATAATTATGGATTTATGGAGATCATGTAGAATGAATCACATTGCAACCTGGAGACGGTAAGCCGTATATACGCACGAGCAATGATATCATTCCTTTAATTATGAAATATCATCGAAGTGGATGGTATGTATATTATTCCAGATTAAATAAATTGATATAATAATAATATATAGTTATTATTTCCATCATTATACCCTTCCAAGCCATGTGGTGGTGAAAAACATATTACACCATGATGTGGATACGGTAAGCCGTACGTACATACACATGGTGATTTCATTTTTTTCGTAGGATGGATAGAAGGTGGAATGTGGTTGATTCATAATTATAATAAAATATCAAGATATAACATATAGTGGAGTTATTACTTTATAATTAAACAACTCATGATGAATAAGTATAAGAAAAAGATGTTTGAAATAATCGTTTGAGGAGATTACCTCTTCTTCGACGTGCTTCCTCTAAATCACCTCTTAGAGCACTAGAGTTTGTCTTGAAAGAGGACCTGAAACTCTAGAATGTAACTCAAGAAGTTTATAATGGATCATTGAAGGGTACAGACTATCTTGAAGGCTAAAATTGATTTGAAGAACTGGGGGAGGAGGTGGCCTTTTATAATTGAGACGAGGGGCACTTTTGGAAACCTCAAAAATATTAATTTATAATAAAATAAAACACCACTAAAAAACCTCCAATATGTCACAATTTAGAAGTTTATATGATATTAGTTTAAAATATAATCAACCCATTTTTTTAAACAAGTGTTTATGTCAATTTAAACATTATCATTTTAATTAACACTTAGTTGTTCGATTTAATTTTAATTTTGATAAAAACATTTCAATAATAAAAGGGTGAAATATTTATTTATTTGGTGTCAATTAGACCATAAATAATTACCCTATATAACTTTAGAAAATGATTATTATATATTTTTTTAAATTTTATTATGATTTTAAAATTATATAATAAAACATTTTTTTTAACAAAACAACAACATCGTTTATTTAGAAACTATTCAATTCATGAATTTTTAAAAATATCAAGATAAGATGTTGTAATAGAAAAAATTATTTAATAATATCACTATGAGGTCTAGGTCATCTAGAAAAATCATATTACATATTAATTATCTCAAATTATATATAATTTAATATTTTTAAAAACATTAATTTGATATTTACATTAATAAAATAATTACTACATTAGTTTTGTTTAATTATTTAATAGACTGATTTTTTGGGTAAGAAATAAAAATAAATTACTATATTGATGATAAATTTATTATATTTATTATGAATACTTTTACTAGAATTTATATTTCAGAAAATAGAACATTAAAAATGCAATACTTATTAAATTATGAATGTGACAAATATAACATCACTTTAAATAAAATAATATAAGAGTCAGAGTCTCTTATATATGGATCCAAATGGTCAATAACTCAACCCTTGGATGATTATGTTCTATATATATTCATTAAATGATAATGGGTAAAGTTTTTGGGTCTTTTGATGGTTATTATAATTTTAATAATAATTATTTTATTGATTTCTCATCAATTAATTTATTTGTACACCATTAAAGTATAAGTATTTAAGGAAATTATATATTTCATAAGACTTAAAAATAAATTAACATGATAAAAAAATTATATTTAAAACAATGATTTATATTCTAATTTATCTTTCATATAATCTTATATAAAAAATGGTTTAATTATTAAATTTTGAGTGAGGCATTTTTAACTCTTCATTAAATATAATAAAATAAATGTACTAATATCATCCAAGTGGCATCCAAAGGACACCATTTTAACTCAAGGATGATTTCAGTAAAACAAAACTCATAAAATTATATTAATAATAGTTTTAGGGTAATTGTTTAATAGTATTGTAATTCTTAATTTCCTATTTTACCCTTTTACCGTATTAATAAAAATTACCAAAGTTACAACTCATAATACCCAAAAATAATATAAATCTAATTACATAATTTGGGAATATTGATTTTAAATGTAGAATATATTTTTTTAAATTAAAAATATGGAATTTTTTGTAATGAATTTATAATTATTCCCATTGTTGGAAAGCGAGAATGAGTTTTTTAAATCATAAAAGATCGTAAATGATTGAAATTTTTATACATCTGAATTCAATTTAAAATGAATTATTATGACATAAATTATATTTAATGATAAAAATATATTATTTTTATACATTAAAAATATTAAATAATGTAATTTAATTACATAAATTATTTCAATGAAAAACAGTTTTATTCTATTAAATTTCAGTATAATTTTACTATTCATCAAAATTTCAATCTTATCAGAAAAATATCAAAAATTCATCCAAAGTAAATTTTTATATCCCACATTAAAAGAAGATGTTTGTTTTGTTAAATAGTATATATAATAGTGTCAAAAAATTTATTTAAAATGGGTCCATCCCCTGTAATATCCTGGCTTCGAAAGCCACCCAGAGGTGCCCCGTACTCGGTTGGTCACATGGCCTCACGCACATTTCCTCGAATGCTTGAGGTTTCCTACTAGCAGCAAGGGCCTTTGGTGTGATAGTGGGGAAACTATGACCACCTTGGCAGCGCACACAATAGATGTAATAAAAAAATATAAAATAGAAGAAGTAGTAAACACACCATAAAATAGTAAACATCGGAAGAATGAAAGTAAAAATCAAATGGAGCTTATATATAAATGATGCATGATACATATGTCTAAGAAAATAGCCAAAAAACACAAAGATAGAATAAAATAGTATTAAACCATGTACAAAAGAAACAGATAACAAATCCTTAGCATCGCAAGCCACTTCTTGGTCCCATGATCACCAACTCCAATGCAGTCAAAATCTTGAAGTAGAAGGGAACTTGCCCTTATCTATACATGAAGAAATATAATCTATTTGGGCCCAAAAGCATGACCCAAACATGGTGTGAAACTAATCAGAGTAGGAAACCACCAAAATATCTGTGTGTAACAGTCAGTGAATATATATATGGCCGTAAATAAATAAAAGAGTAGTAAACAAGGAAGTAATTAGCAGAAAACAATTCCATAGTGTCAAACCATTCAATTCCACATATCATGTAAGCAGCTAATCACACATAACCCTTAGAATAGTTTTTGAAGTATCCTTAAGTGCATACACAAGACCCAGGTTCAAAACTAGGTAGAGAAATATTTCCGGGGGTACTGTAGCAGCACTGTAGCGTGTACTGTATTAGAACTGTACACTGTATAGGTACTGTAGAAAAATTGTACATTGTGTGGGTACTGTAGCAGGAACTGTAGTAGGTATTATTTGGTACTATAACAGTTGGAACTATTCACCTTGGGCCACTGGTTTGGGCTTGGAGTCCTTAAGGCTTTCTGTCCACCCAGGCCTTCGGGTCAATAGGGATTTCGGGCCACCATTACGGCAATCGGGCCACCTCATGGCCTTCGGTCTACATGCAGTTTCCCCTGACACACTTCAAAAAAGGAGCATCCCCATAAGAGGATTTAGATTAGGTGCACTCATCAGAGCAGAGCTAAATGGATTTGTTATAATGAGAGGGTATGGCTATGCCATCGGGACTAACATGTGCTTGTACGAGAAGCCTAACTAGATACCCATGCAATGGTAAAGAGCTACTATCCCGATGCAGATGCTGGGGAGCGGCAGTTCCTTGTAGATAGTCTAATTTAATTCCCTAAGACCTTTAGGTCATGTAATCTCCTAAGCCTATAGTCCATGTAATTTCTAAGCCTACGGGCCTTGTAAGGGTTCCCACTCATCCCTTTAAATGGGGGTTATCAAAAATCAATAAAAATAAAGGCCTTCGGGCCATTCAGGCTTTAGTAAGAAGGTAATCAAAGCAGGTAACCCTCTAGGAAGCACAAACAGCCTGTCCCCTCTGGTTTAGTTATAAAGATACTACAAAGACTCTCTGAGGAAGCACTCCTAGCCAATTACCCTTATAGTCAAAAGTGATAAAGACTCTATGAGGAATCTCCCACAGTCAATTCCCCTTATAGTCAAAAGTGGTCAAAGACTCGGTAAAGAAGCTCACACGGTCAATTCCCTTATAGTCAAAAGTGGTCAAATAATCTCTATGGATTCTCACAGGGTCAATTCCCCTTATAGTCAAAATTTTTCAAAGAATCTCGAAGGAATCTCACATGGTCAATTCCCCTTGTAGTTTACTACACCAGGTTATCATGGCCCTGTGTAAGTCAAACGAGCATAGAAATGCAATACGGACCAAGTAAACCTCAAGAACGACTGGGCTAAACAGTCTACAACATATCAAGCATGTTAGATAAAATAATCACTCCATCCTATAATACTAGGCATGGGAAAACATCAAGGAAGCCTAATAGGCTAACCAGGACCAAATAGTTGTAAACAGAACATGCATAGGAAAACACTTCTGAAGCAAAACAATCAACCCTTTTCGTATCCAATTAACCACTACTCAAGAATCAAATCATGGAAGGCAATTAATAGGGCTAAAATAGTAAACACGCAATAACCCGTTTAATGGTATTGGTCAAAATTTTATAGATAACTCAATGACTCTCAACAGAACGAAACAAACCACCTACCTCAGTGTTGGGAGATCACTATATGAGAACCTCAAGCCTTGAATCACCCAAGAACACTGTAGATCTAAAAAATGTATAAAATGTTCAATGGAGGATAGCTTGATAAATATGATAAATTTGGGAACAAATATCTAGTAGAAGGAAGATCGTACTAAGGCGATCCCAATGAAACCGATGACAGTCTAATCAGAGAAGAGATTCTCAATCGGAGGCTCATAAGAAGATTGTGGCCATACGGGTTCTCTTAGACGAAATAGGTCGAGAATAAGGCCTTTTTGATGATTAGACATGACCCTGGTATGTTTAATGAAAAAAAGAAATATACGGCATGTAATTTGAAAGTATACAATGTGTAATTTCCATTTCCATACTCCGCTTTAGGTAGACTCCAGGTCACCACACATGGTCGTGTGCATGGCCACTACATGACCAGCACCCGGCTACCCATGGTAACCGATTACACGACGTGTACTTCAAAATTTTTACAGAAAATCCTCATTTTCCTCAAAAACACTAGAAAAAGAAAAAAACCTAAAAATAATATTCGGGTTCTTACAAATTTCCCCCTTATAGAAAATCATCCTCAAATTTCCCTAGCAAGGTGGCATAGAAGAAGAAACCCCAACAACTCCATCCATTGCGATCGTACATCGACCTCCCACTCCCATGTATCATCATGTACTCGCCTGTACTGCCATAGAACTCGTACTAGAGGAATGTACCGCCCACAGAGAACCTTCACACATTGATCAATAATCTGAATTGGATGCTCCTTGAAAGATGCATCTATCTCCAACTCTACTTCCTCATGTTGTAAAGCATGAGACAAGTCTTAGAAAGAACGTCAGAGATGAGAAAAATGGAAAAATTAATGCATATCCCGATACCTCTGAGGTAACTGCAACCGATAGGCAACCATCCCAACTCTCTCCAAAACCTCAAATGGCTAGACTTACCTCGATGAAAGCTTACCCTGTCTTTAAATCCTCCTATGTCCCATTCTCGGTGTAAAACATAGAAAAACTTGATCTCTAACCTCGAACTCTTGAGTTCGCCTCCATCAATCATCATAAGACTTCGAACATGACTGTGTAGTAGCCGTCCTCTTCCAAATAAACTATATCTACTCTGTCATCTCCTGGACCAGACGAGGTCCCAGCATAACTGCCTCTCCTTCCTCCAGTCAACATAAGGGTGATCAGCATGGCCTACCGTACAAAGTCTCATAAGGTGCCATCTGAATAGTTTCTTGAAATCTTTTATCGTAGGCAAACTCCACAAGAGGTATATGTCTCTCCCAAGAACCTCAAAAATCTAGGATTCATGCTCGAAGAATGTCCTCATGCACCTGAATCATACACTCACACTGGCTATCTATTTGGGAATGGTAGACTATACTCAAAAGTTCTTATGTACCCAAAGTCTTATGAAGCCCTTGCCAGACCTGAGAAGTAAAACAAGTATTCCAGTCTGAAACAATGGAGTGTGGAACTCCATGTAAACATACAATCTATCTGATGTAAAACATCCCCATCTCATCAATACTAAAGGTCTCTTTAATCGATAAGAAGTGAGAAAATATCATGAGTCTTTCAATGAAAATTCATACTGAATTATTCCCCCAAGGAGACTATGGAAACCCTGTCACGAAATCCATCATGACATCATTCCACTTCCACTCAGGAATGGGTAACTACTGCAAAATCCCTGTTGGTCGATGATGCTCTTCCTTCACCTGCTGACAGGTGGAACACCTCAAGAGGAAACCAGAAATATCTCTCTTCATAACTAGTCACCAATATTAATGGTATAGATAATGATACATCTTGGTGACACCCGGATGAACTTCCCGGACTGAGGAATGAATGTCCCGCATCAGGTCCTCACATATGTCTGCTGGCACCCACACGCACCCATGGAAACACAAGATCTCTTCCTCACCTATGGGTCATCTAGGAATATGGTCCTCTCCTAATTCACTCTCCCATAGGACTAGGCCTTTAGAATCTGATAGCTTCCTCATTCGCACTCGATCAAGAAGAGTATAGGTTATAGCTACAGAAGACAGAAAAGTTTTCCCTTGTCTATTCTGCACCTTCAAATGCATCTCAAAGAACAGATCCATAAGTTTTCACTCACTACTGGCCTCCTAAACTGCCTATATCTGAGTCCTCCTGCTCATCGCATCAGCCATGATGTTGCCTTTCCCAGGTATATAGGCAAGATCAATGTCAACGAACTGAAGGTACTCAACCCACCTTCGCTATCTCAAATTCAGATCACGCTGAGTGAAGATATATTTTAGACTTTTTTGGTCGCTGAAAAACATGAGATGATCTCCCATAAGGTATTGTCTCCAATAGATTAAATAATAAATAATAACAGCCAACTTGAGATCATGTGTTGGGTAGTTTCTATCATGTGTACTTAACTACCAAGACCTATAATAAACGACCTCTTCCTCCTTCATAAGTATAGCTTCCAAACTGATACCTGAAGCATCAGAATACACATTATAGCTCTTGTTCAACTATAGAAATACTAGTATTAGTGATGAAGTCATCATCCCTTTCAATTCTTGAAAGGATGACTCACAAGAATCCGACCACAAGAACTTTGAACCCTTCTTAGTTAGGCCTTTCAGTGGAACTACTAAGCATGAAAAGTTTTGTATGAAACGTCTATAGTATCTAGCCATCCCTAGAAAACATACACCACAAAGATGTTCTCTGGATTCTCCTAGGAAACTACTTCTCTCACTTTCTCTAGGTCTACTGATACTATTGTCTCTAATATAACATCACCAAAGAAGTGAATATGGTCCATCCAAAAGTGCTATTTTGACAGATTAGCATATTACTAATGCTCTCTTAGTGTACTCAGAATAATATCAAGATTGGTAGAATGGTTTTGTAGAGTGTGAGAGTACACCAAGGTATCATCCATGAAGACCACCATGAAATAATCCAAGTATGGATGGAACACTCGGTTCATAAATTCCATGAAGACTGTAGGCATGTTTGTGAGACTGAACAGCATAACCACATACTCGTATTGACAATACCTTCTCTGAAAGGCCGTAAGATGTATATATAATTGTCTAACACACAACTGATGGTATCCAGATGTCAATTAAATCTTCAAGAACACCCGAGCTCCTCGAAGCTTATAAAAGAGATCATCAATCCTCGGCAGGGGATATCTGTTCTTGACCGTCAACTAGTTCAGCTTCCGATAATCCACACAAAGTCTGAGGGTACCGTCCTCCTTTTTCGCAAACATGATAGGTGAACCCCATGGAGAAGTACTGGGTCGTATGAAACCCTTTTCCGGCAACTCCTCCAAATTCTTCTTGAGCTCCTGCAACTCAGGTGTATCTATCCAATAAGGAGGAATGGAAATCAGTGCTGCCCTAGCACGAGCTCAATATAAAAGTCTACCTCACGCTCTGTAGGAAAACCTAAAAAGTACTCTAGAAAGACATATCTGAAATGATCCACCACTGGAGGAAAGTCCATCTTTGAATTCCCCTGGTCATACAGATATAAACTAGAAATATTGGCTATAACTCCTCCTAACCCAAGATGCTCAGGTCCTGCTCTTCTCTCCTGGACATCTAATTCACCCTTATGAAGAAACGATCTACCCTCTAGTGACGTAAAACTCACCCTACGATGATAGAAGTAGACAAATTCCTGGAAGGGAACTAACCATTCTATTCTAAGAATGACATCATAGCCTACCATCTTTAGGACATAGAGGTCCCATAAGAATTGACACCCACCAACCTCTAGAGGGAACTCCTTGAACTGACGTACACTAGCGGTTCTAGTCCCCAACAATGTGTCTAGCATTAAAATATCAGAAGAAGAAAAGATATAGAGCCCAAGGCTTTCCACAACAATAATATATATAAATCTATGGGAATCCCATCTATCGAAAAGAGAAGAATCTATAATGGAGGAAACTAGAATAATACCTCGAAAAGTAGAGGGTCTGAGATCCTACTCCTGCTGGGTTTCCTCCACTACTAAATTCTAGCCTGCACTGTAGCCCTATAACCCTGCCTAACCACTCTGGGCTGATACACCATGTTGTCGCTGAGAACCTGGAAACTGGATACCACGTTCATGAACTACACCTCAGCCTGAATAGCCGGAAGAACTCCACTAATCTGACTGTTGAGCAACTGGTGGTGCTGATCCTGAACAAGGACTCAACGAAGAACCCATGTCACCAAATTCTGGTGAGAAGAACTGATAGAAACGCTGAAGATGACCCATCTTGCTACAAGATCAACACTCCACTAGGTTCCTTGGGAAATGTGGTGTCTAATGACCGCTGTTCTTGCACTCGTATAACACCACCTGGCTACCATAAGATGCATCCCGCCTACTCAGATCTCCATGTTCAGTATCCCTGTGGAGTTTCCTACTATTAGTTGGTAGAGAACTAACTCAGGATTCTAATCCACCAGGGGTCATAGCTCCAGATTCCCTCAGATTGCGCTCATAGATCAGCGCCTGGTTGACTATAGAAGATATTGAAGTCAACCTGAAGATGTTCACTTGAGATCAGATATCCTACCTGAGACCGTCCTCAAACTTCCATGCAAGGAACAACTCATCTTCTCATAAAAGGGTGTAAAGCACTGCAGATTGGTGATGGGAGAAGAATACTCTATAACAGAAAGAGTACCCTTCTCTAGAATGATGAACTCTCAGGCTCATTCGGCCATCCAGTTCTCTAGATATAAGTAATCGTATAAGGTGCTATGAAACTCATCCCAAGCAATATTCTGCTGGAATCCCGCTTGTGAGATCACATCCCCCCACCTCTGGGCCGAGTCTCGAAGCATGCAGGTAGCGAGATTGACCCTCCTCTCTGGAGACGTCTCCAAATACTCGAATATCATCAATGTGGCTTGTAAACATGACTCTCCATCCTAGGGTCCTACATCCCCTAAGAATGTGGGAGGATGCTCTGGGTGAAAGACCCGCGTCAAATTTACCATCAATTGGGCAGGAGGCATTTCCCCTGAAAGGTCTGCATCATCCTCAGAAATCCCTCCATGAACTATGCATCGACACCTCTGTCAGGTATAACTTCTTGTTCGAAGACTAGCACAACTGGAGGATCTGCCGACAGTCCCTGATCTTCCATATCTGGAGTTTGATCTCCACCCTGTAACTGGCGTACAACC
The DNA here is from genome assembly GCA_963277665.1 of Viscum album. Taxonomy (NCBI): domain Eukaryota; kingdom Viridiplantae; phylum Streptophyta; class Magnoliopsida; order Santalales; family Viscaceae; genus Viscum; species Viscum album. The sequence continues at coordinate 202,072 of CAUJRU010000938.1, forward strand.
AGAGGACATCTCAGTGGCATGAATCTGCACGGTCAAGTGCACATCTTAGATCAAGAATAACAGGGACTGAAACTTTTATTTTTAAGAAGGGAACAAGAGAAGGAAAGCATTTATGTTTTTCACAACATGTATACATGGCGTGTATAATGACTACACGATGTGTTCCCTGAAGCCTTTCACATGGGTGTGTACTTCTGCCAAAACTGGTCATGTTACACCTCATACACACGACATGTTTCCCTAACACACAACTTGTAATTGGCTTCTCTTCCCTTGCCCGAGTTCTCTTACAGGGCTAACCCACATGGTTCTCCTAGAAGAAGACTACATGGTGTTTTCTCTATAGACGCGGCATGTACTAGACGAGCTAGAAAGAACCGTGATATTAGCGACACGTCTAGATACATGGATTAAACTACATGAAATGTTTATTCCAAACACGGCGTGTACAAGAAGAGACTCAACTGACATGTGTTGTTAGAAACACGGCCGGTTACACGGTTCTACAACATGGTGTTTACATCGGGAAAATGGAGTGTTTTACCAACAATTCCCCAAGCCCCATGTCCCCACCCACTTAGTCTGAGACACAGTTAGAGACTACACAACGTGTATATACGGTACATGGCGTGTACTTAAGAAAAACAGTTTCTTCATGTACAGAAGAACATGTGGCATGTATTTAACATCACACGCCATGTCTTGTATATTTTTTGGATAGTAAGCCCCAAAAACTACTCTCGAACCCATAAAAACACTGAAACGAACATTGAAAGTGCCAAATTCTGATCCGTGAGGGCACATACTCCCCTCAAATCAAATCATGGCATCTTATAAAAGTTATATACAAGCATAACAGGTTAATGATCCACCAAATTCTGATCCATGAGGGCCCATAACATCTCAAGAACCAAAGTTTGGCATTCATTCAAAAAAACCATACCAAAATCAATACCCTATCAAAATCATGTGTTCTACCAAGGAATATATCACAACAACATGCATATCTATCACAACATATATCACAAAAACTTTCAATTAATAATTCACCCTAAATGGCATGGAAGAAATGCATGACATGTGATTTTTAATAAGGGAATATATGATGCATGAGATATAATACCCTTACGGGTTAGCTACTCTCACGCAGAACATATTACCCAGTACCTATTCCTTCATATCCCTGGGTATAGGCCTCAAATTATAAGTCAAGAAGAAAAGAAACTCCTTTGAAAACAAATGCAACAAATGGGCCCTAGTGACAGCACATACACCCCGCCTTAACAAGGCCATCAGGTCCCGGGCCACAAGGTACTACCAGTTTCCCCGAACACACGGAGTCCCCACCATGGGTCCCACCAAATACTCGATCGGGTCATGTGAATCACTCAAGGTGAAATCAAATCACCTGTAAAAATTGCAAACCAGAAAGTTGCATTAAATGAGGTAGATTAGATTTTCCCTGTACACGAGTTAGCTACTCTCACACTAAACTTATTACAAAGTACATATTCCGTCATATCCCTGGCTATAGGCTTCAAATTATAAGTTAAGATGAAAAGAAATTCCTTTGATACCAAATGTAACAACTGGGCCCCAGTGACACCACGTACAACCCGCCTTAACATGGCCGTCAGGTCTTGGCCCACCAGGTACCACCAGTTTCCCCGCAGACATGCAGTCCCAACCCTGGGGCCCACTACATGCCTGAACAGGTCATCTGAGTAATGATTTTCCCCAAATTCCAACACATGTCATTTCTGGTGTGCTTTTTCCTCACTCACACACACCCTGAGAAAGTTCCCAGAAGGTCACCCACCCTAATCACTACTCCAGGCCATGCACAGATAATATGGAATTCTAATAAGATAGGATCCTATAAAAGAAAGTGCAACATGTTGACATGATTCATATCATTTAGTAATTTAACCCTATATCATTCTGGGGTGTTAAAATCACCCCCCCCCCCCTTAGAGAAAAACGACCTCATTTTGGGCCCTAAATCTAAACCCAGACAGTGCACCACACTTAAGGCTGGGTTCTTCCTTTGATACCACATTGTAACATCCCAATTCCTGAAGCCACCCAGAGGTTCCTCGTACCTTGTGGGTCACATGGCCTCAACCACATTTACTAGAATGCCAGAGGCTACCGACTAGCAGCGAGGGCCTTGGGTGTGATAGTGGGGAAACTATTCCCTCATTGGCAAAGCACACAAAAAAAGTAATAAATAGATATACAATAACAGAAGCAGTAGACACACCATACAATAGTAAACAACGGAAGGCAAAAAGTAAGAAGAAACTGGAGAACATATATAAATGATGCATGATACATATGTCTAAGAAAATAGACAAAAAAACCACAATTCTAGAATAAAATAGTACTAAACCAAGTACAAAAGAAATAGATAACAAATCCTTAGCATCACAAGCCTCAACTTGGTCCCATGCTCACCAACTCCAAAGTAGTCAAAATCCTGATGTAGAAGGGCGCTTTCCCTTATCTAAACCTGTATTAATATAATCACTTTGGGGCTAAAAGCATGATCCAAACAGGGTGTGAGACTAATCCCAGTAGGCAAACAACAAAATATCTATGCCTAATAGTCAGTGAATATATATTTGGCAGGAAATAAGTAAAGGAGCAGTAAACAAGGAAGTACTCAGCAGTAAAATGTTCCACAGTTTCAAAGCATTCAATTCCACATATCAAGTAAGCAGCTAATCAAAGCTGGTAACCCTCTTAGAAGCACACACATCCTGTTCTGGTTTAGTTATAATTATAATACACATACTCTCTTAGGAATCACTCTCAATCAATTCCCCTTATAGTCAAAAGTGATAAAGACTCTCTGAGGAATGTCACACCGTCAATTCCTTTTATAGTCAAAAGTGTCCAAAGACTCTCTGAGGAATCTCTCATGGTCAATTCCACTTATAGTAAAAAGTGGTCCAAGACTCTCTGAGGATGCTCACATGGTTAATTCCCTTTATAGTCAAAAGTTGTCAAAGACTCTCTCATGATGTTCACACAGTCAATTCCCCTTATAGTCTACTACACCAGGTTCTCATGACCCTGTGTAAGTCAAAAAAGCATTGCAATGTAATACGACCCAAGTAAAACTCAAAAACTACTCTGTTAAATATTCTATCACATATAAGTAATTTTAGATAAAATAATCACCCTATCCTACAGTACTAGGCATGGAAAAACAACAAGGAATCCTAACATGCTAAAATGGATCAAACATTCATAAATAGAACATTCATGGGAAAACACTTCTAAAGCATAGAAATCAACACTATTCGCATCCAATTAACCACTACTCAAGCATACAAGCATGGAAGACAATTAATAGGGCTAAAACAGTAAACACGCAATACCCCGTTCATGGGTATTAGAATCCTTTTCTCATATAACTCAAATAATTTCAATAGAAAGGCACAAACCAGCTACCTCGGTGTTGGGAGATCACTATACGTGAACCTCATGCCTTGAATTTCCCAAGAACACCGTAGATCTACAAAAACGTCTAAAACATTAAACGGAAGATAACTTGAGAAAGAGGAGAAATCAGAAAACAAAGATCTAGTATAAGGAAGGTCTTACTGATGTGATCCCAACGCAATCGACATCGGTCGAATCGGAGATCAGATGTTTGTTCGGGGGTTCAGAGTAAGATTGTGGTTGTACGAGTTCTCTAAGACAAACTAGGTTGAGAAGAAGGACTTTCTGGCAATTAGACGTGACCATGGTATGTTTAATAAAAAAATACATACAAGACATGTACTTTGAAAGTACACAATGTGTACTTTCTGTTTCTGTACTCTGCTTTAGGCGGCCTCTAGGTCACCACACATGGCCGTGTGCATGGCCGCTACACGACCCTCACCTGAATACCATTGGTAACTGAGTACATGTCATGTACTCATAAAGTACATGGAGTGTACTTCAAAATTTTTGAGAAACTCCTCATTTTCCTCAAAAAAACTAGAAAAATAAAAACATACCTGAAAAGAAGATCCGGGTTCTTACACCACTAAAATGCAACAATACATATTTTTTTGAAAAATACTTCTTTTATCTGAAAAATTAAATTTTTTCTTATATAATGTCTAGAAAACATATGAGATGGATTTTAAATATTTTATTGAATCTATAAAGAGTGATTTTATTATTTTATATACACACTTATTTTCATTTGAATAGTTTTTTAGGAGGAAGTAAAAACTCTTCATAGCCACCATTTTAATGACTAGGTTATAATATTAGTTGTTCACTTATACATTGTCTTGCTTGAAATTAATTCTATAAAAAGAACGTGAATTTTTTTGAAACACAAGGAAATAATATTATTGAATATTCTGCAAGCTAATATAGTGTTTTGTATAGAGAAAGCTAATCTTGTTGTAGCATACAACACAAGACATCAATAAAATTAAAAATTATATATCTCATAAAATCTTAGCGTGTTACATTCGATGCCTCTGTGCTTCCATTACCATACAATAGATAAGGGTATGTAATCTATAATGATTTATCTAAGAAGTGATTGAGATTCATTCTCTTGAAAAATGACATGGTTATAGATTATGCTTCATGACAATCGAAGGTTCATGGGAAAAACTACCCAAATCATGATTTGGTGTTAGCTGCGGTAATATTTTCATTAAAGATATGGTGGAATAAACTTCACAGAACCACTAAAAAAAATTTAATGTATACATTTACATTGAATTAGTTGAATATTCACCAAAGAAGATGGTTGGAGTTGATTAGAGATTATTATTTTTCAATACATTACCACAATGGGAAAGTGCACAACGTTGAAGATGCTTAAAGTTGAAAAGAACATGCTAGACATTCTATGATAAGGATAAAAAATACTCAATATTTATATATTTTCAAATGATGAAAATGGAAGTATTAAATTAATGGGATAACTCTTATATGGCTCAAATTAATGTTCAACCATCTATCCATGTGAAAATTAATGATTCACAGAAGGATGATAAGATTTAATCGAAGATGAGAAATGTTCGTAAGTTCAACCATGATTGTGATGGAATAATAAGGTTTAAGAACCATGTATGTGTCCTTACCATTCCAGAATTAAAGGAGCTATTGGATTAGCCTCATAGTTCATCATTCTGTATTCCTCTTAGAAGTACAAATATGTATAGAGATATAAAAGAGTATTTTTGGTGGGATGACATGAAAATAGATACATCAGAAGTATGTTTTTTTATTCTTGATATTTCAGAAAGTTAAGGCTAAGATACATAAGTTTAAGGAGATGTTACAACCATTACCCAAAATATATTGGAACTAACAAAACATCACCATGGATTTTTTTTCGGACTTCCCATAACATATAAAGGGACTAATGATATATGGGTTATAGTCCATCACCTTATAAAGTTTGAAAACCTAAATGATATAAATAAAATCTTTCTCTCTTGATCATTTTGATATAATATATATTAAAGAAGTGGTAAGATTGAATGGAGTTCCACTTTTCTTTGAATCTAATTAGAAACTGAGGTTTACCTCAAAGTTCTAGTGAATACTTCAGTAGGCTTTGGATGCAGAGTTATGTTTCAATACTGCTTATCATCCATAGATAGATGATAAGTCTGATAAAACAATTAAAACTCTAGAAGTAATGTTTAGAGCATTTTCTATTGATTTCAAATATGTTTAGGATCAACACCCGAATTTGATATAATTTTAATACAACAATAGTTAGCACTTCAGTGTCCAAATGGATTTTTAAGAAGACCAATATCGTAAGAAGTCTGTAACTCGAACACATTGGAATGAATTTGGGGAAATAAATATATTGGTACATGATCTATGTGGAAAAATGATAGAGAAGGTTAGATCCATTCAAATTCACATAAGAGAATCTCAATGTCAAAAAAATGTTCTGCCGAAAATTGATGGAAAGAAAAAATGTTTAAAGTGGGAAAAATGGTATTTTTATAAATACATCCTTGGAAGAAAGTGATGAGATTGGGATATAAGGGATAGATATTCCCTAGGTATATCATATCATTTTAATATTTTGATTGTTTTGGGATGGTAGATTATCAATTGGTGCTTCCACCGAATCTTTCTCATGTTCATGATGTGTTCTATTTATATCTACTGAGGATGTAAATAACTAATCCTTCACATTTACAAATCTCAATGAATATATTGTTAGATAATGATATTTCATAAAAAGAAAAACCAGTAGAGATTATTGATCTAAGATATGAATTTATACAAAAAATACCACTCTTCTGGTTAAAGTTTTATAGTGAAACCATTAATTTGAGGATTCTATGTAGGAATCTGAGGAAGTGATGAGGCAGAGGTATCCTCATCTATTTATATATTGGTGATGAATTTTTCAGGATAATTTCATTTTAAGGGTATTAGAAAGTAACACCCTAATTTTTTTATAAAATATTTATCTTTAAGAAAATTTATTTCTTCAATAGCTTGCATTTCATGCAACAACAAGATTAAACGAAACATGTAACATTATTATGTTATCCTTATAATCAAATCATTATATTTGAGGGTATGAATAGAAATAAATAAATTATAATATATATATATTTCCTATACATTGTAAAATAAATTCAATAGTTATCAAATTATTAGAATTAAAAAAAAATTTTAAAATAAAAGTGATGTTTTCGAAAAAATTGTTTAATGTATACAATGAATTTTATATCAATATAATATTGGTGAATGATTTTAATGAATATATATTATTTACTTAATAAAATATTTTAAACATTCAAAAAATATTTTTCTACACTTAGGATAAGAATAAATCTAATTTTATGCTTAAAAATGTATATTTCTTAAAAATAAGTATTTTAAACATTTTTCAGAATTATATTAAAATTAATTTATTCCATTTATTGGTATTATATTATATAAAAATAATTTTATATTTAAAAACATGAGGTTTAAATTTTTTTGTTAATATTGTTTTATTTTTTTAAAATGTGAATAGTAACTATTGTAAAATTTATTACCTTGGTAAAGGGTAAAACAGGTTAAGCTGGAATACAAATTGGTTATATGGTCATACCTTTTGATTATATTTATTATTGGGTGAATTTAATTATAACAATGAAACCTAAGGTTCTAAATTATGTTATTTAATGGGTAATTTTCCATGACAATGACTTAGATATTATTAAAATCAAAGAATGTGACAAAATGTACAATTTTTATTTTTAATAAGTATAATATTTTTAATAAGGGGTTAACCAGAAGATATGATAAACTATAAATATTATTGGGAAATAGAAAATATTTATACTAATCAGGGTTATTTATTTATATTTTTTAGAAATTAAATAATTTCTCTAATTTCTTACAAAATGATGCTGTAATAATTATTAAATTAATAGAAAAATATAGTAAATGGTATTAAAAATATTAAAATAAAAATAATTTGAGATATTTTGTTATGACTCGACCTCCGAATCCTAGAGCTAGTACATTAAATATCACATTGTCATGACTAAAAGGAATTAAATCCTGATGTAACGATCAGTTTAGTAGTCATGAGGAATACATACACATACATGTAACTCAAATTACATTGGGAAAGGTATTAAAATAAAATACATAACAAAGACTAATAAACTGTATCAACGAGAACTCAATAAATGACATCATATTCATAACCTATTAAAGGTAAAAAAATTTAAGCGGTGGGAACAAATTCTCAGTAAGGGCTATAAATAGAATAATCATGAATCAAAAATAATTGAATCACAATCAAATCGGCTTAATTAGCATGGAATGTTGAATAAATCAAAACCACACACCATTAATAAACTAAGAATGAAACTGCATCCATAGATTTTGTCATAGTGAAAACCTCATGGAATGTAATAAATGAAAATAAATAATGTGAATGACTATTAATTGGATGTCATTTATCTGGTATGTGATACCACTATACTGTCAAAACGGTTTATGTTTGTGGGTAGATACCCATCTGATTCTATTTTGGAAACAAACATGAAGGTTTTATCACAAACTATTTTGTCTTATGATACTTATTGATGCATATAGGGGCTATAGAACGTCCCTACCACCACATTAAGTCAAAATAATTATTTATAAATATATTTAATACAAGTGCAATATGCCTTCTCAATATCCGTATAGAGTAGAGGATACAAATTCATCAATATGTTCATAGTTAATACAACATTCCAAATAAAACCTGTATAAAAAAGGGTATAAAGACAATAATCATATCCATGACACCAGAAAATGGATATAAAATATATTTAAAATTTAAAATGAAAAATGATCTCAAAGGAGAAGTATGTACACCACATATGTATGATTAGGTGTACAATACCAAGTAAATCACAATGAAATGGAAACTGAAACAAAGTCCCTTACGACATTGTGATCAATTGAGTTAATAATAATAAATTGAATCATTCAATACCATAAATATAAATAGAATCATGATATTATATATCAAATAGTAGTAAAAATACACTATATACAAGAAATAAGTGGAAAACAATGGAAATCTCATGGAAATAAAAGTGAGATGAAAACCCCTTACCTTATGCCTGAATGTGTTATCTGTTTGACCTTAATGACCTGAATAATCAAATATAGCTTCATTAATTAAATATTAAAAAACCTCATATACATTTAAATAATTTATTACAACCTTATTAGGTTCATTCATGGCCTTTTATATGGTATCAGGAGGTTCAATTTCATTGTTTTGGAAGCATTTTATTCCTTGGTTTTCATGATCGGTTTACTTGTATTCATGAATAGAAGTTCATTTGAAATGTGGTTAAACATATAGAATTGTTAATATATATATTATTTGTGACATTATAGATATATAAATGAACTTATAATGATTTTGGTTATATACATTGATGCTGATGCATTAGATAAAAGTTAATGCTAAACACTTGGATTAGCTTGGCAGTTTTGTGCGTAATTAACTTGGTTTGTATTATTATTTTATATTATGAGTGTGTAAGGATTACAGAACATTTCTTGAGATAAATACATATATTATGATAGGTTTCAACTAATAAAAAGGTTTCATGACCAGTGTTGAATACAGTAATTGAAATTTAAAACCTGTCATCCTTGAATGTGGTAAATTAACACATCTTAGAGGGTATTTTCATTTTTATTACCAGAGGAGGGGGAAAAGAAAGAAGATGAGAAAATATTCCATTAGAATAATAAAATTACATTTCATGTAAGGTACTGATATTATCATAGAATTTGGATTATGGAAGGTGAGGAGAGGGAAAAAATGAATGAAACCTGTTAAAGTAGTTGGAAGAAAAATTAAGAGTGGTTCACATCTTGAGTATTCCTCCTTCAGAATCTTCTTTAAGCCCTTTGTTTTGGCCTTTTGGTGAGACTAGAAGGTCTTGGACATGGGGGGTGGGTTGGGAAGTGTATTTTGAAGAACTTAGGTAAGGATTAAATCTTGTGTGGTGTGGGGGGAAGAGGGGTGTGGGGTGGTTTATATAGTAGAGGATAGGAGGGATTTCTTAATATTTTAATCATTAGTTTATTATTTTCTCCTAAGACAAGAAATGGTGAGGATTCCATGACCAAAAATAGTAATAAGTGCATGTTATTTCGAACCATGTGTTCTTACCTTAGTAGGACATCATACAAAACTCAATAAATCATATATTTATCATTTATCAAAATTTATCGTATTTTATTATTCACAAAAAATTCATGTATTTCAGAAAAATCCCAGAAATTCAAAATAACAATTTTTCAACATGTAGAATCCAAAAATGAACTCCATTTTTAATATATTTTTTCTAAATATGATAAATTTAATTTTTAATAAAAATCATTATTTAATCAAAAAATACCAACACTTAAAATAATCATCTTCATGTTTAAGGTGTATAAATTATATTTACACATTCATGGGTAAGGTTACTGTTCATAAGGGTAAGTTACTATTCACTAAAAATTAACTTGATTATATTAGAATAAAAATATCACGCTGATCGAAACCGTGTATGTCCATTTTTAAAAATTCAAAACATAGAAGTGACAAATTTATGTTTAATGGCTAGGTTATGACTTCCTCTTATAAATAACCAATTTTTGTTTCATAGAGACTCAGTGCTTCATGCAATATAGTATATCTACCAAATAGTAAGTATTTAAGAGAATCATACCATATAATGTTTTGGGTGTTTTATTATTCCCTCCTTCAGAAATTTCGTCCTTAACATTTTTCTTGTATATTGCTCCATAAAAATACGTGGGTGGTTATTCATCATAGTATCCTCAGGTTCCCACATCACGTCATACATTTTATTTTTTCTCCAAAGAACCTTTACAAGTCGAGTTGTCTGATTTTTCAATACCTTCTCCCTTGTGTCAAGAATCTCGATAGGCTCTTCACATAATGACAAATCAGGTTCCAGCTCTATTTCTTCATTGGAGAGTACATGCATTGGGTCTGGCATGTAATTCATTAACAATGACATGTATAACACATTATGATCTTTTGAGAGACTTGGTGGAATTGTTAAAAGGTAATTTAAAGCTCTAATTCTTTCCAGAATTTTGAACAGTGCGATGTACCTAGGGCTCAGTTTCCATTTCTTAACTAACCTTAAAACACCCTTCCACGAAGATACTTTTAGAAAGACATGATCTCCAAGTTGAAATTCAAAATATTTTCTTCGGTTTTTAGCATAAATATTTTTCATAAATTGGTGTACTTTAATATGGGCCTGAATTTTTTACCTTTACAATTGTCACTTTGATAAGTTCTGGGCATATAAGTTTACTCTCTCCAACTTCATCCTAATATGTTGGAGTTCAACACCTCTTACTTTATATTTCTTCATATAGAACCATTTGAATGCTATAATAAAAACTATTATTGTAGGAAAATTACACCAAAGTCAAGTATTGATCCCACATACATTGAATGTTAAGAGAGCATCATATCAACATGTATTTTAGTTTTTAAATAGTCCATTCAGACTGTCAATTGGTTTATGGTAAAAAGTAGTAATCATATAAAGCTCAATATCCAAATATTTCTGAATAATTTTCCATAATGTTGACATAAATTGAGGATATAGATTAGAAAAAATTGATAGAGGTTCACTATGAAGTATTACAAATTCATTAATATAAAGTCTTTCTTGGCACTCAAGTGGTAAATCCTCTCTTAAATCAAGGAAATGTTCTGATTTTGTGAGACGATAAAAATTACCCATATTTTATCATTCCTTATTAGTGTCCTTTTTATTCTTGTGACAAAATCCATTGTAATGTCATCCAACTTAAACATATTAAAAGGTAGAGGTTTTATGAAACTTATTGGATGTTGTCTCTCAACCTTCACTTGTTGACAAACTAGAAACTTTAACACATAGTCAGTAATTTCTCTCTTCATGTTATCCCACCAAAAATGTCCCTTCAGATATCTAAACATCTTAGTGCTACTAGGGAGTGTAGAGAAATTCTAGCTATGAAAATCGTCTAATTGTTCCATTTTTAGATCAGCTATTGATGGAACACATAACCTCTTTCCAAATTTTAGAAGTCCATCCTCATACACGAAGTCTTCCAGTCTCTTAACTTTAACAGCATTAATTTCCTTTTGTATATTTTAATCCTCAGATTGAGGTCTTTTTATCTTCTCTAGTAAATATTGTTTAGCAATAATTTTAAATAGGAAAGATGTTTCCCCTTATTTAAAAATTCCCATACCCATCATTAGTTGATCCAAGAATATAATATCTCTCTCAATCCTCATTTCTATCAAAAGTGGATGATCTTTCCTGATTAATGAATCTACCGGCTTATTTTCCTTTATAGGGTGGCCGTGTATTGAAAAATCATTATCTTTTAGTAACTAAAGCCATCTCATTTTCCTCATTTTTAGTTCTTTATGTGTAAAAATGTATTTCCAACTCTAGGGATCTGTATATATCTAACATATTTTACTTTAGATACACTATCTAACTATTTTGATTGCAAAGATTATGGATGCTAACTCAAGATCACGAGTTGGGTAATTTTTCTCATGAGTATTCAACTACCTTGATGCATAAAAAATAACTATATCATTTTGCATAAGGATGAAACACAATACATTCTTTGATGCATCACTATACATCACAAGTCCCTCTTTTGCAGATGGATGAGTCAAAATTAGAGCATTGACCAATATTCTTTTCAAATATTTAATGAATTTTGTACATTCTTTCATCCTTACAATCTTAACCCTTTTTTCATGTGATCCTAGTTAGAGGGTTAGCCAATCAGGTGTAATTCTGAACGAAATGCCGATAGAAACATGCTAATACAATAAAACTACATACGTCAATTATGTTCGTTGGCTTGGGCCAATCTTGGATTGCCCTTGTCTTCACAGGATCAACTAAGATTCCATCCTTAGAGACAATATGGCCAGGAAAAGAAACTGATTGAAGACAAAATTAACACTTTCTAAACATCCCATATAATTCATTTCTATTAAGAGTTTTCAGAATAATCTGCAAGTGATTATCATGATCTTCATAGGTTTTTGAGTATACTAGGATATCATCGATAAATATAACAATAAATTCATCAATACATTACATGAAAACTCTATTCATTAGATCCATGAAAATATAGGATGCATTATTTCGTCAAAAAGGAATTACTGCAAACTCGTAATGCTCATACCTGTTTGAAAATGTTTTCTTTGTGATATCTTCATTCCTCACACACAATTGATGATATCCAGATTGAAGGTTAACCTTTAAAAATATTGGTCTCCATGAATGTAATCAAATAAATCACCAATTAATTATATAGGGTACATGTTCTTTATTATAACAACATTTATTTCCCTATAATAAATGTATAGGCTCATGGATCCATCGTTCCTCTTGAAAATGAGAACAAGGGCTCCCCACAAGGAAATAATAGGTCAAATAAATATTTTTTTTACTAAATTCCTCTAGTTGTTTCTTTAGCTCCACTAATTCAATAGTTTTCATTACATAATTAGTCTTTGATAATGGTCTTTCACCAAGAATTAAATCAATAAAGAACTCAACATTTCTATCTGGATGATCTCCAACTAAATCCTATCGATATACATCAATATATTCTTTCACAATATGTATATATTCAATTTGAAGATTTTTCCTCACCCATAGATATTTTGTTCTCTTCCTCTCTAAGAATTTCATTCAGTAGAGCTACTGGGGGATGGATCTATATAATAATCAGATGGTAAGGTTTATACTCTAAACATAAGGGATTTTAATTTCCTTCTTCTTGAAACAGATCTTCGCATCATAATTTTATATAAAATTGATACTGAGAATTTTATCAAAGTAAATCATTGGTATGATGATAAGTTTAGAAAATAAAGCACATTTATGTGTCATGAAGGGGGATGATTGAAAGATATTTTTGCAATGATATATCCCCTAAGAGTTTTGACCAGAAACTCTTTTATTAAATCAATTTGGACATGTCTAATTTTCTTAGAAAACTAGGAAGATATAAATTAATGTAGTGATCCAAAATACAATAATGAATTATCTAGGTTTGAGGAAACATTTAAAGTACCTTCCATTACATCATTAGGAACTTTAACCTCCACAGTTGTAATCACATTATATTTACATTTCTCTCATGGTATTTTCTGAGGCATGTTTCCATGGCACATAGGACACTCAATTGAATAGTGTCCCATATCACTACAATTATAGAATTAAAAATAACTGAATTGAACCTTTCCCTTGCATTCACTAGATTGATGACCCTCTTCTCAACACTTATAGAAATCTCCCATGCCTTTCTAGAATTTCCCATGATTGTTCTTTCCAATGTTCTCACATAATGGAAATTTATTCATTCCCTTCTTCTCCATTTGTGATTCAACATTTCCATGGATATTAGAATGCCTATTGTTATCTTGATTTACCATGAATAAATATTATCTAGGAAATTAATTCTCTATTTTGATGGATCTTAATACAATTTCATCATCTGATGAAAATGATTGAGAATCCAGTTCCCTTCGAATAATTGGGTTATGAACTTCAGAAAAATGATCAATCTTGTCTTCTAAATCACATACATAATCTATAGCATACATGGATAATCTTGTGAAGGTAGGCTCATACTCTGCAACACACTCTTCTTTCCTTTTCTTTTTTGCTATGGAATTTATTATTCATTTTAGTTTGTGGTTCACAAGGGAAGTATTTGTCAAGGAATATTTCCTTAAAAGTTCTCCATTCCATATCTTCTATATATTCTTCCTCTATAAAAATCTGGATCAAGGACCACTATTGATCAACATCACCCTTGGGGAAATATTCCACTAGTACTACCTTTTCTTTTTCATTGCATCTTAATTCTAGAAATATCTTTTCAAGGGACTTGATCCACTGCTCTACTACCACCAGATTAGTAGTCCCACTAAAAAATGGGGGCTTATTACATATCAAATGATCTAGTATAGGTTTAGTGTGGTTATTTTTCACAACCTAAGTATGTTTTCTCAATATATTCTTGATCTAATCTTCTCCAAAATTTGTTATGTCGACTTGCTCAGTGGGGAAATCCCTACATAGTTTGTGGATATTGATTCTCCTTGTTTCATTAGGCTCCATCACTAAACAATGGAATACACTAAATTAGGTCATAGTTCATAACTTCTAACTATAAAATACATAAGATAATCTGAAAATTTATGCACAAATAATCTCATAATATTAAATATTGTTTATATTTACTTTTACTTCCAGTAAAATGGTTTGTAAAGAAAATGTGAATTATCCTAAGCATATACCCTAGGTGTGTCAAACCAGCTGTGCAGTAAGGCCCATTGTCGTGTACCAGGATACCCTGGGTGAAGCCCAAAACTCTTTGTCAGATTTGTTACTACTAGGTACATTTGTTCTTGAACCACATCCACTTTTAGTATCCATTCATGAATGTATATGATAGGAAGACACACATAATACATACATTACAATAATTCTAGAATTTTATTCTTAGTTTATCCTCAAGTTATAAATTAGGGTTATGTAGTGTAAACTTTTTTTCCTAAATTTAGTTTTTATGGTTTATACTAAACACCCTCTAATACCAACTTTTACGCCACAACCCCCTAAGTCCTATGTCGGGGCATAACTTATTACATTGGAATTATTAAAAGAAATAAAATACCAAAGGAATGATCAATTTATTAGTCTTGAAGACACTAGACACATACATGTGACTCATATTACATTGGTAAAGGTAACAAAATATAATACATAACAAAAAATAATAAATTGCATCCATGAGAACTCAATAAATGGTATCCTCTTCTTAACATATTGAAGGTAAAAAAATGAACAAGTTGAGATAAAATTCTTAGTAAGGATTAAAAATAGAAGAAGCATGAATCAACAATAACTAAATCACAATAAAATTGTATAGTTAATATGGCATGGTGAATAATTGAAAAACAAACACCATTAATAAACTAATAATGAAACTGTGTCCTTATATTTTTTCATGGCGAAAACCTCATGAATGGTAATAAATAAAAATGAATAAATAAAATTATTATTAATTAGATGTCAGGTATCTGGGACATGATACCACTATATAGTCGAAAGAGTTAATGTTTGTGGGTATATACCCCTCTAATTGTATTTTGGAAACAAACTCGAAGGGTTTATCGCCAAATGATTTGTCTCATGAGACATTTCAATTCATTGAGGGTATATAGAAGACCCCTCTTATCACTACAAGTCTGAATAATTATTTATAAATAGATTTAATAAAATTTCAATATTCCTTCTCAATATCTGTACAGAGTACAGGATACATATTCATCAATATCTTCATAGTTAAAACAACATTCTAAATAATATCTATTTGTAAAACGGTATACGAATTAAGAAAATAATAATATCCATGAAAACAGAATATGAATATATTATATATTTACTAATTCAAATGAAAAATGATATCAAAGGGGTAGCAGTTAAACCACATAAGAATGATTAGGTGTGTAATACCAAGTAAATCACAATGAAATTGAAACCAAAATGAAGTCCCTTACAACATTGTGATCAATCATGTTAATAATCATCAAGTGAATCACTTAATACCATGAATATAAAGATAATAATGATATTATATATCAAATGGAAGTAAAAATACATCACCTACAAGGAATAAATGGAAAAAAATGTAAATATCATGGAAATAAAATTGAGATGAGAAAGCCCTGACCATATACCTAAATGTGTTCTTTGTTTGATCTTGGTGATCTAAATAATAAAATTTACCTTCATATTAATATTTAAAAAACCTAATCTATATTAAATGGATTTATTATAACCATATTAGGTTCATTCCTGGCCTTTTTGATGGGTTTAAGAGGTTCAATTTCATGGTTTTGGAAGCATTTTTTCCTTTGTTTTTATGATCGGTTTACTTGTATTCATGAATGGTAGTTTTTTTGAAATGTGGTTAAAAATCAAGAATTTTTAATATATTTATTATTAGTGACATTACAGAGATATAATTGATATTATAATAATTTTTATATAACATGAGTATGACTCATTAGATAAAATTTAATGACAAACAGTTGGATTAACTTGGTGGTTTTGTGCATAATGAACTTGTTTTGTATTATTATTTTATATTATGAATGTGCAAGCATTCCAGAACATTACATAAGTAAAATTATATATATTATGATCTCGTTCAACCATTAAAAAGGTATCATGTCTAGTCTTGAAGATATTAATAGAAATTGAAAACCATTCACCCTTGAATGTGTTAAATTAACACATCTCTGGTGGTGTTTTCGTTTTTAGTATAAGAGGAGGGATAAGAGAGAGATTATGATGAAATATTCCTTTAGAATAATAAAATTACAGTTAATGTAGGGTAATATAATTATAATAACATTTTTATAAGAGGAGGTGAGTAGATATCAACAAAACAATGGAACTTGTAAAATAATTTGAATGAAAAAAGAAGAGAGGGTCACCTCTTGAGTACTCCTCCTTGAGAATCTTGTTAAGGCATTTGTTTTTGGCCATTTAGTGAGACCACCAGGTCATGGATGTGGGGGGGGGAGTTTAGTATGTGTATTTAAAATAAATTAGGTAAGGATCAAAGCTTGAGTGGTATGTGAGGAAGTGAGGATAAGGGGTGATTTATATAGTTTAGGGGAGGAGGGTTTTGTTAATATTTTAATTATTAGTTTGTTAGTTTTCCCTAATACAAGCAATAATGATGATTCTATGAAAAAATAGTAATAAGTGCATGTGAGTTCGAACCAAGTGTGGTTAACTCAGCCGAACATCATCCATGACTCAATAAATCATGTATTTAGAATTTATCATAATTTATTATATTTTACTATTCACAAAAATCATGTATTTCAAAAAAATCCCAAAAATTCACCCTAACCATTTTTTGAAATGTAGAATCCAAAAATAAACTCCATTTTTCAAAAATAATTTTCTAAATATGATAAATTTAATTTTCAATTAAAATAATCCTTTAATAAAAAAATAATGAAACTTAAAATATTCATCTTTATTTTTTAGGTGCCTAAATTTTATTTATACTTACATGGGTAATGTTACCATTCATAATGGTAAGTTACTATTCACTGAAAAGTAACTTGATTCTAATATACTCGAAATATCACCCTTATTGTAATTGTTTTTGTCTGTTTTTCGAAATTCAAAACACAAAAGTGGGAAATTTATGTTTAATGGTTAGGTTATTACTTTCTCCTATAAATAACCATGTGCTGTTTCACAGAGACTTAGTGCTTCATACAATATAGGGTATATAATGAATAGAAAGTATTTAAGAGAATCAAAACATAAAATATTTGGGGTATTATATATTTAAGGTGATCTATGAATTATATAGATGAAATTGATATGTCAGGGATATAATAAAATAGTTTTCTTTTTGAATTTGAAATTTTTTCTTGATATTTTTAAAAGTTGAAATAAGTAATAGTATATAAATTGAAAATAATGATGTTTTATGGGATTAATATTTTATTAAATTATTTTAAAAAATAAAAATCTTTTAAAATACAAGGTGATTATGATATGGTATAAAATTTCTTAAATTGACCATTTATGAGCTAATTCACACCATATAAGTAAAACTTAAAACATTTTAATATTAAAACAATTATTACCATAGTTAAAATAAAAACAGGTTAACCAAGGGTTAATCAAAATTATATGGTTTAAAATAGTTCCAAAACATACCTAAAATATATTGTTCGATGATATTCCAACCTTATATAATTTTATATTCATATCCATTTCCATCATGTGGTATTTGGATTGAAAATGAATTTATTATAATTCAATCTTTTAAGAGATTTAAAAAGATCCCCTCACCTCGATTATAAAAGGGAACATTCTCCATCACCTCTAAACATAACATTGATCATACTACATGGAACATACCCTTTAAATTTATCATCTAAACTTACCTATTCATATTCTAGAGGTTATGTTCTTCCCAAAATTTCAACCCTTGAACCCTTTAGAGGAGCTCCGAAGGAGGCGTTTTGACGAAGAGGTAATAACTATAATCGACCACGTTATGTTTCTACTCTTACTTACCTCCACTAAATCAATTATTTGTATCATAAATTAATACAAATCAGTACCATAAATACTATTTAATTTTATTATGATTATTAAAACAACATTTTACACCCTCTTTCCCATGAAAGAAGAAGTGAGAGTATTGCTCATGCGTACTTACAACTTACTGTCTACACATAGCGATACAATTCATTTTTCATCACCATACTTTATTTAGGTGTATTATGATGTGTGTAATTAATATATATATTATATATATGTTATAATAATTATTATGTTAATATTAATTATTATTTACTTTTATTTTATTCCATCAATCAAAAAATAAAAACAACGTTCCAGTGTATGTACGACCTACCATCTCCATGAATGGTGTAATTCATTTTTCTATCTCAAATTTATATGGATAATTATAAATATATATATAATTATTATATATTATGACTATAAAATTATCCAAATTCTTGAAATTATGATTCCAATATAAAATTCTAAGGACCATGATTACCGAACCGAATCATTCTTGGAAAATGAAGCACTTATCACCCAGAAGAGTGATATTAATAAAAAATTATTAACATATGGGTGAAAAAATGTAAAACATAAATAATAAATGGTATTATAGAATTAATTTTATTGAATAAATTTATAATAAACCCATATTTATTATGAATGAGGTTTGAATGTGAACAATGAATGGTAAGACTTGAGGTAAGAAATTTCTTAACTCAATTTCCATTCATGTAGTTTAACTTATACATCATTGATTATGTACTGCTAAGATTATATGGGAATTATTTTGATTATCTTATGTTCTATTTCATCTTATTTTTAGTGTATTTATAGTGGGAACACATAATTTATTCATTTTATTAACACTCACTTTAATGATATGATCTGTTTTATGGGTTTATTTCACAATCTCATCATTATTCAGGATTTTTTACATTTAAGTATCCATCATGGTATATTTATATTACATTCCCATGTTTTCTAAAAAACAATTTTTTATTACATTTATCCGATTAATTTTAAATAAATTTTTACCAATGTTTTAATTTTTATAAAATAGTTTGAATGAAATATTTTCACAATTTTCAAAAAAAGGTACTTTGTGAATTTTTTGAAAAAATTATGGAAGGAATGTTTTTTTAACTTATACAAAATGAGAGTCTTTTCACGCCATCATTAGTCCTTTATTATTTAAATCTTACTACAAAATATTACAATAATCTTCTCATATAAAATGTTTTCCGTTGTAATTTCTTGGATTTAAGGAAATATTTTCAAAATAGAAAGGATATTTTCTCCATAATTATTTGAAGTGATCATTAAAAATAATTTTTTATCTAAGAAAAAATTATTTGATGATACTTATGATTTACTAGGGATATGATCCATGTATACCATTATTATTCTTTATCAAAAAGTTTATGTTTATGATTGAAGGATGTTTATGAACCCCTTTACTTTTCCACGAGTTATGCTATGAAGAAATGTTTATGAAACCCATTTCTTTTCATTGGTTTTGAAATGATGAATGGTTTATGTTTTAGTAAAATACATATATATGGATTTATTATGAGAATTTCGGGGACCTTAATGTCTCTAAATTTCATTGGGTAAATATTTTTATCTCTTGAGATAGATAGGTCTAAAACAGGGAGTGACACCGGGTTGGAACATAAGCGAAATAGGGATGGAATGAGGAGTGAACCGAGTTCAGTACAAGACTAAATATGGTATGATGGTCTTAGAAGTAATCCTTGACTAACGTGGTCATGATTTTAAACACAAAATTTTAAGCCATAAATTTCATGTTTTATGCCAATATTATTTTATCATGACTCATGTTCTTTGATTGGCTTATGATTCATGTCATATGAACATCCATGATTTATTTCATTATTCAAGATTTTTTTCTTTGATATATTTGTTAGAATTTTCCAAATTTCATGTTCTTATTATTATACCATTATTATCATACAATTCTTATTAAATTATTATTATCTCCCTTGTTTACACTTATTGAGTATATGAGCTCACCCGTTCTAATGTTTTTTCCCCAGGATATGAAGAAATGTATTAACTATAATATGTTAAATGGGTTCAATTTATGGAGGATTAAGTGCGAGACAATGAAAATGGATTATGAACTAAATATTTATATTTATAAATATTCAAAGACAATAAACCCATATAGTTTTTGAATGAATTTTCTATGATATGAATGACTATTCATCTAAAAAGATGTAATATCTATGTATGAAAAGTATGTGTTGTTATAATTAAACATAAATAATTGTAATAAGATGATATTAAAGCTATGTAAAATAATATAAAATCAAGAAAGAATTATAATATTTAAATATAGTTCAATTGAATAAATTATATAATATACAGAAATTATCTTTGTTGATGCAAATTTTGAACATTCATTGTAAAGAAATATGATTATTTTTAATCTATGATTCAAGATTAATTTGAGATTTATTAAATGAAAATAATTTGTGGAGGTCATTGTTCCATCAAAGTTATTAATTTTAAATGAAATTATTTAAATTTTGATATTTTTTATAAAAATTTCGATTAAATATATGATCCTAACTATTCACTATTGAGAAGAAGAAGAACATATATATTTTAAAAACAATAAAAAATAATATACAAGAGGCTTAATGTTTTTATTCACAAAGAATATTTCTAGTTTTGTCTTTTATGAAGACGTTATCTGTGTTTTCTTTGCATATTTTAGAAGTCACAAATGGGAATATTCCTTTATTGAACTCCAGAGAATCAATTATCAAAAACCATTTTTTATTTATAAATGAACTAAGAAGTAATTTTGATTTTCTAAATAGGGTGTAAATACTCAATATAAAATAATTAGTAGTTTTATTGAGTCTATAATTCCACAATGGAATGCTCTATATCATAAGTGTTTTAATTTACATTTTTATATTAAGATGAAGATACTTATTTTTTTGTGGATACTCTGGAAATATCTTGATAAATTGATCGTACTTCAATAATACAGGAAGACCAATTCAAATAATTTTACAATGAGATGAAAATAAATATGGGTACATTGTTAATTTTACAATATATTGGGGTTTGAAACATGAAGTGATTTATAAAAAATATTTTATAATTATCATGTTTTTTGAAGTTTAAGGTGTGTGTATCCCAACAAAAAGATTCTAGAGATGATCTAAAAATTTCCCATAAAAATTATAGACCGAGTTGCATGATCTGTTCTTGACGATTTTGAGGAAATCATTGAATCTAAGTTACGTTGGAATATTAGTTTGTTGGATGCAGTTTCATTCTTGTATATATAGAAGATCTAATTCTATAGGTTGGAAAGAAATTTATATTCCAATTAGGAGGATAAAACATTTTGGGTTACTGTAGAAGTGAAGTGTAGTGAGATATTATTCTTGTTTACTTATGTAATATATTGAAAACTCACTAATATTATATGGTGATTTTGGGATAGGATGATAAATTACAATAACACACTAAAAATTTATAAAAATATTATAGTGTAAAATATATGACTTGGTGAAAAAATAATCATACCAAGGAGTAAGTTTCCCACATCAGGTTCGAACCGTATAAAAAAACATATTTTTCACTTTAATTTTTTACTACATTGCATATGGAATATGTTATTAAGTATAAACTAAACAGATCCATCATTGTCTTAACTAGAAACAAGGGATCAAGTACCAATGGTGGTTAAAGTTTAAAATAGGATTTTGAATTTGATAAAAAGATAGAAACCCGTGATTCACTCCCTATAGGTGTCTACACAAATCCAATAGAGAATTTTAAAATATGTTAAATTCATCAAGGATAAAGATGTAAGGAATTTAAGAAGTTTAAAATTTGGTGAATTATGTAAAGAAGGCGATGAAGTCGGTATAAATTTTAAAGTTGTAAAATGTTTCTAAATTAATGATGATTATGAGGATAAATCGAAGGAAGATACAATTTCTTTAGAGAGTCAATGTATATCATAAAGGGGAAATAGAATAATGGATTTTTGATCCCTATAATATAATTGAAGATAGATCTACACCAACACAAACAAGAAGGATATGGAATATAGAGTGTGTTTCTATACTATAAATAATAAAACTAAAATCATTTGTATAAGTGTGGAAATATATGTCAGGGGTTAAATCCATGAATGACTAATTAGATCAAATCGAAAATAATAAAACATA
This sequence comes from Viscum album, assembly GCA_963277665.1. Taxonomy (NCBI): domain Eukaryota; kingdom Viridiplantae; phylum Streptophyta; class Magnoliopsida; order Santalales; family Viscaceae; genus Viscum; species Viscum album. The sequence continues at coordinate 224,984 of CAUJRU010000938.1, forward strand.
AAATATTGTTGAGAGGGGATAACATCATAATGTGATTGAAACAAATTGGTTCTCCTATAATAAATTCAAAAATGATGGGAATTTGATCTGAAATAAGGAATGTCTAGTTTGTAATGTATATTCACAAATTGAAGGTGTTGATATTTAAAATAATTCCATGACAATGGATTAAATTGATTTGATAAATTTCCTCTTAGTGCTGGTGATTCAAATATTATTTATGATTTATACAATATATATAAAAAAATGGAATTTTTTATGGTCTACTCAAAGTGGAGGTTTATATTGACAATTTAGTGATCTCCTTAATTTGAAATTATGATAAAAATGTATATGTTAAATAAGTCCTTGTATTATTTAAATAGTTACCATGAGAATGGTATTCATGAATAGAATCATGTTTAAAGAAGTTGGAATTCAAATGTGGTAGTTTTGATCACAATCTCTGTGTGAATTAATTAATGTTAAAATAATCCATGGTTCTCATTTTATATGAACGATTCTCAACTAAAGCAAACTCTAATTGAGATTATAACCAAAATTTGGAAGCATAAGGATGGTAAATCTTTGGATAATACATTTTATAGGATAATAATTGGGAGATTATTATATTTGGTAGTAACTTAGTAAAATATTGTCTATGAAACATGTTAGGTGACCTATTTCCAAACTAATATAAAAGTGGAGAATCTCACCACGGTGCAATAGATCATGAGTTAAATCCATGTTAATCCCAAGTTTGTTTGGTTCATTTATGCTAGAATGGAGAATTAATTTCCATATTTGATTGATATAGACTAGGATCGTGATGTGGTGGACCAAAATTATAAAATTGGCATTATAGTCTTTATTGGAAACAAATGTGTAAGAAATATGAGTTAAAAATAGGAAAACCCATCTCTTAGAAAGTTAAGATAAAAAAATATCTCATAAACCAAAGCATTCACTCATCTTAAATAAATGAATAAATAAATAGAGGATATTGGTGAAGAATTGGAACAACCTATGGTGATATTTTGTGATAAAAATAGTGATATTAAACTCATAAAAAATCAAATACACAACTCTCATACCAATCATATTGATTTTATATATCACTTTATCATAGAGAAGGTTAATCAAGGAGGGATAAAAATAGTGCATATTGGAACTAATCAACAAGTGGAAAACATCATAACTAAGCCTTTATCCACATTGGTGTTTTAGAAGCATCACTTGAACCTCATTGTTCAAACACCACCCTCAACTTGAGGAGGTTGTGATATTTCCATATCCCCATTTGAAACTTCTATTTCTTATTCTTAGTCTTTTTTAGGTTGTTTTGAATTAGATTTATTATCAATTTGGGATAATGATGCTAGTGAAACATAATGAAAAAGTTTTAAATGGTAACATTTTATAAAAAATGTGGCATATAATTATTGCTTTCTTACCAAGTTGATTCAATACCCATCAAATTATCTCATTTAATGGTCGTACATGGTATGAAATTTCTAGGGGATATGATCCCTGGGGAATGAAATTTGGGCAATTCTAGAGGTAGGGGAGTTTTGGAAAATGTAGTATTAGATTGAATGTGTTGTGTAATAAGGCATGAAATACTCTCTTAGACTCTTGTTTTCTGTAACAAGCATTACTAAAGTAGTTATATAGTGAAGGATGAATTATTCTATTGTAATATAGAAGTAGTAAATTGTGTTTTGGTAATTAATTTCACTTTGGATTTCTAATAAACATAAATAGATTTTTTTTGAACCGATGTTACACTACTATAGGATCAGGCTTATTCATTATTTCAGCTTTAACAATATTAGAAAAATGCATTGATATAGGGTACCTTTATCAGTGATTTTTACTGCTGATTAGGGTTTCCCTTTATCAATGATTTTTTTAACACCGATAAAGGCTTCCATTTATTAGTTGTTTTTTAGTCCTAATAATGGTTTTCCATTATCAGTTCTTTTTTAGTAATGAGAAATCTCACCCTTTATCATTGATTTATTAGTGCTGATAAAGGGAAAACATTATAATCACTTTTTATCATGGATAAAAATTTAAAATATATAATATTTAAAATCATAATTTAATATAAAAAAATATTGCTATTGATATATATATATAATATTTAATTAAATGTGATTTATAAAATACTAAATATTTATTTACGCTTAATATATTACATATTTATTTAAAAATGGTGTAAAAATTAATTGAAAATTAATATTATTTCAAAAATTTCAACCTACTATATAGTAATAGAAATTTAAGAAAATTTTGGTGACCAAAAAATTAATAAATTAATTAATCTGTTATGACAGGTTGAAAAAAGTGGCTCGATTTTCAAATAGTCAAAACTTTTGATTTGGGTGTCCTTTTTGGACTCTACAAGATGTAAAATCAAAGGATATATAGAGATCTACACCTTAAGTACCTACGTGATCTTAGTACCTTCTATTTCTTAGTCAAAAAATTATTTTAAGGCTCTCAAAATAGAGTTTTTAGTTGGGATACCCTAATTTTTAAACATTTGATGAAATTTTTGATTTTTTTTAGAGGCTCTACTTATCTTTTTTTGGTAGAGACTAAATTTATTATTGGTATTAGATTCATATAGACACTATAAGGTAAATATTATATAATGTTTCATATTTTTTTGTTATTTATAATTATATATATACATATTAATATATATTTATATTTAATTTTTTAAATAAATATTCTTAAAAAATAAAAAATAAAATATATTTTTAAATATATAAACCATATTTAAATAAAAAACTATTATCCATATTATTTGAATAAAAAATATACCCATTTTATTTACCTTATAAAAATGTATGAATATATGTATACATATACAAATGTATATTACATATTTATATATAAATATATGTTGGATATCTATATTAAAAAACAGATATATATTTATGTATATATTCTAATATATGTAAATGAATAATAATATATACTATCTTTAAATAGATATAAATATTAAATATATATATATTCACATAGACATATGTATAAATATATATACTATCTTTAAATAGATATAAATAATGTATATATGTATATATGCACACAGACATATGTATAAATATATATATATTTATAAACAACTATGTAAACATATATTTAATAAACTTATTTAAAAATAATTATGTAAATATATATAAATATATGAATAAATTTATGGATAAAAATGATGTATATGAATATATATATATCATATAATATTTAATAAAACATGATAGAGTAGTGGTAAGGGTGGTCAGTTTGCACATGGAGGTCCCTGTTTCGAATCCTTGTATGAAGAGTTAATCCTGGATGGGGTAAGTGTTGATACTGGGGGTTTTATGTGTGAGCATAAGGAAGGGTGGGGTTAAGGGAGATCACTGAAAAATGGGGAGACGAAGAAAGGTGGGGACATGAGTGGATTACCTAAATAATTGTAAAAATATATTTTTCTAGTTTTATCATCATTTTTTAGTTCTCATAAAAACACCCTTTATCAATGATAAAAAGCACTGATAAAGGATCCCTTTATGAGTGATAAAAAATATATAAAGGATTTTTTTATCATTACATAAAAAATGTTCATAAAGGGGGATTTTATCACCAATATTTTTCACTAATAAAGTGTGTCTTTATCCTCAGTATCTCCTTTGATGATAGAATATATTATATTTATCATCACATATAACATCAATGATATTATAGTTCTGAAAATTCACATTTCTAAGGATGATAAAATATGATTTTATAGTATTGTTATCAATAATGAAGGTTAACAAAATAAAATTCATGCATAGTAGAATGATGGAAAGAATAGGATGAAATTACTTTGTTGATAAAGATGATGAATATATTTTTGTAGTTTTACATCCACTTTTCAATCAAACTTCTAGGTTGAAAAGAGTTTTAATACCTAGGATATGTTTTGAAAAATTCACTATTTTGGACTGACTTCCCAAGTTAATTTAAATCATGAGAATTTTATGTATCTTATGCATGAATCTGGTGTGATGATAAATATTATTTAGAGGTAAACATTCTTCATGTACATTAAAATTTAGAGAAAAGGGGGAATTTTAGAAAATGTTTTGAATTTATGATGATGTTTTTAAAAAAAATCATAAGTAAAGGTAGAATTTTCATGAAAGAAATACAATATATCATTTTTAGAAGAGAATTACAAGGAAAAATGTTTGTTTAATAATTATGTATCATCATTTGTGTGAAATAATTATGTATCTATAAGATCCTATATAATGTAAAGAAAAAGGTAGTGTGTTGACCAAAAAATGAAGATCTTTTGTTGAGTCATGAAAGTCCTATATAGAGTGAATTTAAGAAAAAATAATGGAATCTCACAATATAACTATGAAAGACCCTAAGTATGTCATGTTTTAATCATATAACATTTTAAACCAAAAATATAATAATAAAAAATTACACGTAAAATATTTTTTATTAATAGTTTTCATACATCTATTTAATTAATTCTATAAAAAAAATTTATTTTAGGCTAAAATATTTTTTCATAGAGTAAATAAACATCAATATTTCATGAGGCTGTCACAAATATTAAATTGTTAAAATGTCTTTTCTAATTTGGGATTGTTTTTTATATTTATGTTTATAAGGAGAATAATGGTCAATTTAATTTATTCTCCCCCAAACAAAAGGAGAGTATTAATTCAATTAATAGTCCCCCACATATTGATTTATGTATTTTTTTTATTTTATGTTTTTTAATTGTTATAAGTGTATTTTAATAATTACATTTTTCTTAGGTTTTTTAATAAATAAATTGTTTTTAAAAATGTTTTAGTTTATAATTTTTATAATTATATTCTAATATTGGGTTTCTTCGGGTTTATTTTATTTATTAATTTTTTATTAAATCTAATATTTTAGAAATATATTGTAGTTTTTCCTTTTGGGAAATTATCAATTGAATTTTCCATCGCCTACTAATTTTTTGTGTCTTAATTTTTGTTATATTTTTTATGTTTTATAAGTATATTTTAATAATGGGTTTTTGGAGTTAGATTTTCAGGGGTTTATGTTTTTTATAAATGTTTTGTTAAATGTTTTATTTTAGAAATATATTACAATTTTCTCTTTTGGGGAGGGAATCAAATGGATTGATGATCGACAATTATAATTTATGAATATATTTTCATTAATTTTTTTATTAATTTTTTTAGATAATATATTTTATAAAAGATATAAATATATTTTAAATTTAATTGGATATTTCTATTTCAATAATTTATTCACAATTCATAGATTAAAAAATATTATAACATGGTGTGGTTGTTATTAGTGGTTAAATAAATTTTATAATATGAATAAATGAGCAAAAATGTCTTAAAATATAATAAATGCAAGGAAATTATTATTTCCATAAATATGGAATAATAACATTTAAATGATAATATTTAATGGAAATTGGAAAGATATTGTGGAAATAGATATAAACATATCATCAAATGATTTCTTAATATTAAGGGATTTGAATTAGCGGTGTTGAAAAAAAATATTGAAATGAAAAATTTATATATATGAATGTGTATATATATATTATGAGTGTTATTTGTTGATATATGATAATATCTATGAGTATTATATCATTCATTGTTATGAATATATCAATTTTATTTGTTTATTTCATTAGATGTTACAAATTAATATGAAATTATCACAATGGAAAAAAATCAATGGTGTTGTCGATCAGAACCACAACCTAGAATAAAAACATCACACCAAGTCTATGTGTGACACCTATGTTACTCTGGCGTGCCAGATATTGGATCGGTTTGCCCTTCGTGTGATGACTTCGTGTTTTTCTCTTCTGATTCTATAACCTCAATATGTTATATTGTTTGTGTCTCCTTATACTACTAGGTTGACGACTATCTAACATACCATAAAAATGACTCCCCAATATCATATGTATACTCATGTGTCAACATGTATGGGTTCCCAGTAGGATCCTATTAAGAATATTTCATTGGTTGAGGTACATCGAACAAGTTACTGACAAATATGGTGTCTCTTGAGTACTAAAAAAATTGTGATATCTTACCAAGGTCACATGTCCCCAAGGGTCCATGGACATAAGTCATAGGATCCCATATCTACATTGGAATAGCCTAGGTTTTGTATGTAGGGTCCCATTCCTACTTTATAGTATCTTGTGCCTACCGTGCATGATCCCATGTCTCTTATATAGGATCACATTGTTACAATACGAAAACATATGCATGTAGTGAGGGAGCCTATGTAGGAGACTCTATCAAGAACCATTGGATCTGTACTCATCTCTGTCATCACCTCTTTCCTCATACTATTGATAGTGGTAGTGTCTATGCATCATCCCTAGAATTCTTCTTAGATACATCATCATCAACAGATTCCTCTATGAGATCCTGTAGATAAGAAAATGCCAGTGTCTCCTCATCATATATGCCCTCATATAAATAAGTGAGAGGATATTTGAGATCCACTGGATCATCATGAAGTAAATATTTATTGTAGACCTACTTCTCTTTATCATCAGTGATACGTATAAGTCGATTCTTCCATGATATAATTGAAATGTCAAATAATTTCATAGTATTTGAGATTTTATTCATATTTTCCTTTCATTAAAACTCTCTCCCAATGTATAAAACACCTTAATTTGACGCTACAATAATTTCATGAAAATATATATTAGGAGTGATGGTTTAATAGTCAAACATTGGTAGTCATGTCATAATATCTATCAACCATGATGCCAATGGTGGAGATGACTCAATGGTCGGCCTGATAATACATGGACTAACTTGGATTATTATTAATCATTTTCTTCATGTTGTACATCCCCAACATCTTCCTCTTGTTTTTAATATTCATCATAATCAAAATTTTCCTCCATAAAATCTTATTCTTGTGAAATAATTTCTCTCAAAACATCAATCTCTCGATCATATGTCAAATCCTAAGGATAGAGAAACATATCATGATGTTGTGATGGACCAACATCCACTATCGATGGAACATATTTGATTGTAGATATAGTAAAATCAAACTTCATAATTTGATCTTTAGGTTACATATTAACTCAATAAGAAACATATTTTGAGTCATAATAATCAATAACTTGGAATCCTAATGCAGAAATCTATCCTTAAATTATATAGGTTTGAATATGCGGGATTGTATCACATGTTTAGTTGTGAGTTTTAACCATCGATGTATTTTTCAATAAATTAATTCTATCATTGTAAAAACCCCAAAAATTATTACTCATTTCGATTATTTTTTATAACGGAATCCTTTTTAAGTATTAATTATTTGATTGATGCAATAAAGATATGCATCTATATTTGTATCTGATAAAAAACACAATTATATGTCAAAGTATTCTAAGTTTTTCATTTAATTGTGAGCCTTTTAACAGTGATTCTTCTTACTAAAATCCTATAACGAATCAAATTAATGTTTTTGGTGGAGTAAAGAGAAAGTGAATACCAAATAATATCCCTATAGATTGGTAAATCAGCCGTGAATTTAAGCCTCTTTGTTATGCATAAGGTGATGATTGAGTTAATACCCAATACAATGTTTTTAGGGCTAGTACCCCTAGGTGCATCTGTGCTAGAGCCTACATCCACTTGTATGTATCTACAAATTGATTTCATTTCTAGGATACTACATGTTGTTTACTTTATCTAAATATTAATATTTTTTCTTATGTTTAGACATATCCTTAGAGTTTTCACTAATTTTTTAGTCAAAATTTAAATTTTCCAAAAATGATTTTATCAAATTTTAACATTTTCTTTTAAAGTATTATAATTAAGTGAATCTAAAGATATTAATTAATTAGTTTGGCGGAGTAAATTGAAATTTAATCACCAAATAATATCCCATGGGAGTTTCAAACAATATATTTCATTAATCTTCATTGTCGTGCACCAGGTGACAACTGAGTTAATACCTAATACTCCCTTTTGGGTTAATACCCCTAGGTGGATATGTGATAGATATTACATCAACTTATTTTTATCTATACGAGGATTTTATTTATAAGAGACCACAAAATGTTTACTTTACCAAAATATTAAGATGTTTACATATATTTACACTCATCCTTAAGGTTTAATCTAATGTTTTGTAGTTATGATTTAAATATTCCTTATATGATTTTTACATTTTATTTTAATGTATTCTAATTACGGGAATCTAAAGATGTTACTTAATGATTTTTTTATTAAATATAATGTTTATATAAATAGTATATCCTCTAAAATGTAGATCCATATGTGTATTTAGGCCTATTTTTCATGCATCGGGTGATGATGGAGTAAATACCCAACACGCCCTTTTAAGGGTTACTACCCGTTGGTGCATTTGTGACAGAATCTATATCCACATGATTGAATCCCAAAAAGTATGTCATTTATATGAGGCCACACATTATCAAATATACCTATGGTTTAATTTTTTTCTAGATCTAATTTTAAAAATGAAATTCAATAATACTCCAACTAAAAAATTAAATAATAATAATAAAAATATTATTCTGATAATCAAAACATTATACTAATAAAAATAGATGAAACATTATTGAACAATAAATTTCAAATTTTTAAATATGAAACTTATTAAAATTTAAAAAAATAAAAAACTATGATAAGAACATTAATATTATACTAACAATTAAAACTTTATAGAAACAATTATTATTCTAAACTAATATAAAAATTTTAATTTAAAAACATTTTTTATACTTAAATATGCACATACAACCCTAATTAATATAATATAATTTTAATTTTTTCTAACTAATATATTATACTAATAATTAACTTCTGTTAAATATAATTTTATACTACAAAATATTAAAAACCACAAATTAACTCTTCATTAATATTCACTAACTATTTAAATAATAATTAACTAACAATTTTATAAGTATTAACTTATAATTAACAATTAATTTGATCAAAATAAGATATTATACTAATAGTTAATTAATATTAAATAAATATATTATACTATATAATAAATAACAACTAAAATAAAAATGAAATACCTCAAAATATTCGTAGAGTGAAAAACCCAAAGAACCCATGTGAGTGGAAAGAGTTTTTTACTAGCTCAATAAGAGGAATATAAGGGGTTGAAATAATTGGAAGGGGTTTCCCATTATTAGGAAATCATTCCACATAGCTCAAATTGAATTGATTTTTTTCTCATTCATAATTTTAATGAGGAGAGTCAATTTAATTGGTGAATATTATCAATGTTATTGAATATTTTATCTGACATGGCTGAGTATTATTTGAATTGATATTCGATATTCCTAGTTTCCAAATAAATCATAATAAAAAAAATTATAAAAACATTCATAAAATTTATTTACGTTATTACATCAACCCTGAAATCCAAATATGGCAAGATAACCTTAATAAAAAAGCTATATTCCAATCCTAATTGAGAACCAAAATCAGCCAAGAAGTTTTCTCCCACTTATATTTTAGAAATAAATTCATTGATGCACATTGGTATATTGAATCCCAAGGAACATGGTAACCTACCTTCAACTGGTATGCCTGCAGTGCCTTTTTTGGTGAAAGAATCCTCAATCGCTCTAAAGGAGAGGACAATGATAGTAACCTAAACCTATGAAAACAAGCACCACACCAAAAACTAGAAGATAAAGAGACAAAATATTCACAAAAAACAAATACAATAAACCATAAAAGATATATGTATTTGTTCATGTATGCATATATAAATGAATTATTACAATAGAGAATTGTTATTTTTTTACCAGACATGGGTGCTTCGACCACAACATGAGTACAAAAACTACATATAGCTGATTCATGATTTGATAAATATTTTTTTTTTTGAAATTTTCTAGGTTTTCATATTCAATACATTTTCAACCCATTGTTGTGAAAAATAATGTAGATTGTATAGTGTTTTGTCAGATAATCCAAAAACCTTTTCTTCGACCTCTATATTGATGGAGTTATCCAAGTAGAACACAGTGTTGTGATTCATTGATCACTAAGAGAAAATAATTTAGGGATAAGTCATCCTTTATTTCAGCGTGAATAAAGATTATAAAAAACCACTCTCCTCACCTCTCTCTCTATTTATCTCATGGATCTCTCTTAGCTCTATAATAAAATGGAGCTCTCTTGGCTCTCTTTGTCGGAAACAAGGATCTCTCATGCTCAGTTGGATATGATGAATATAAAAGAATCCCCAAGGCCTCTTTATATAGGCATGGGGGGGAAGTACATATTTGAAACTAATCCCACACCAAACCCACCAATCATGTACTTCAAACCTGGAATCCACCTACACTATTGAAAAATCCCATGTTAGATAAAGGAATAGTTTTTACACATTTATAATTTATAGTAATCGAAATGGATGTATTCTGTGGTGTGTGTAGTTGGTCCACTAACCACCAACCAAGGCATATGTACATTATCTCCATAAATTCTCCCCCTCTAGCTATAATCCACTAGAGAATTTATAAAGGTCTATATTCTCTTGAGAAACAACATGGGACAATGCATTTTTTGGGTTCTCATTTCTTTGTATCTTCACAAGTCTCCGCATTTTTCAATACATTGCTTCACGTATCCAATGATAGTGAGTGTATATGATCTTTTTTATGTCTTTTGGATCCCCATTATTAGTTAGAAACATTTATTCCAACTATGAATTGATACCCCTACTCAATATCCTCCCCCAATACCTCCTAGTATTCTATTTATGAGTATTATTTCACCCCATAATCTTCATTGATAGGTTGTGATGTTAGATGTGTTAGATCATGAATTGATTCATCAACACTTTCCATTCGATTAATTCTATGATTTTTAACATCCTGGATCCTTTGGTACTCATAGAACCCAAAATCTCTAATTCTGATCTCCTTCTCCTCCTTTGGGTCCCAAATCTTGTATTTAAACTCCTCATACATATATATATATCCAATGAATATTCACAGAGTAGATCTCCCATATATCTTCTACATAAGACCCTTCGATACATGTGAAAATTCCAAACATCCAAATATGAATAAATGAGAGTAAGATAGACCATCTATTCTATGGAATCCTAAAATTTAGTGAGACTGATGGTGATCTATTGATGAGGTAGCATAAAACATGAACATATTCTCCCAAAAAAGGATTAGGAATCTTTTCCAAACTCATTAGGCTCTTGACCTTCCCTATTATGGTTATGTTCATCCTTTCTCAACTCTACTGTATTATGGGGTGTGTGGGACCGTCCAATCATATTGGATATCCCAACTCCTATAATATGCTCCAAATTACATGTATGTGTGCTCTCCACTATTTTATGAATGAACAATATTTATCTTATATCTAGTTTTATGATCTACCATGTAATAGAACATATTGAAATATTCTAGTACTAAGGCCTTCATCCACAAGAAGAATACCCACAACTTTCTAGATGTATCATCAATAAAGGATTGAAAATATTTTTTCCTTCCAAGTGAATATACCCCCATAGGAACACATGTGTTAGAGTACACCATATCGAAAAACAAAAATCCCTTTGATGAATTAGTATTGATTGAGACTCTATTCTGCTTCCCATACATGCATTATTTTCAAGTATCGAGTGATACATCCTTGCCAACACTGATATAATTCATCTTCGTCAGGGTAAATATCCCTCTTTCACTCATGTCCCCGAGTCTCATATGCCATGGTTTTAATGTCATATATCCATAAAAAATATTGAGGATCTATATACATATATTCACATGTTATATTTATAAATTACCACACATGTTTCCTTAGGTGATAATGATGGATCATTTAGTCCTCTTCCATTCTCCATTGCTGAAGATGATTCTATATCCTTGTTAATAAAAAGATATTTATGATAACATTTTCATAAAAATACTTGGATCATGCCAAAAATTATTCTTGGATATTGTGTATTCAAATTTCATCTTGAATTATATATCACAAAAGACAATAATCTACACCAAAATAGAATTATCCATCATGACGGTACCAAAGTCACTAGTTTGATATGTCAAGATATAATCACAATGTAGAGTGATGTGGTATGATATTGAAGTATTGATCACTCATTATATATATTTGAATGATGTTGGATGGAAATTATCTTCTCTGTCATTGGAGAAAATCACAACTTCTCTAGTGATTCTCACATGAGTATCTCTATTTTTTCTTGGTTGGTTACTACTTTATCCTTTTTATTAATGAAAAATAATGTTTTTTTTTCTTAATGTGTACCACCAGGACAAAATGGTATCATTTTTATATTGGCCTCTTGATTTCTGTGGACCTTCATATTCTCATTTTTTTGACCTTTGTTTCCTTCCTCTCAACCACCTATTTGTTTTCTCCCCCTCTTCTCTAGGAAGAGATCTTGAATTTGGTTGTAAGTCACACACTTCCTCAAGGCCTCCTCATTGAATGATGAATCTTTTACCATTTCCATGGTAATTGTTTCCCCAGGCACTGAATTACTGAGTGAGACCACCAAAGTTTACCAACTATCAATAAGTGTGGACAATAAGTGGTTCAACCGATCTTGCTCAGTTAAAGTCATACCTATAACCGAAAATTGATTCATTGGATTTTGGAACTCATTGGTGTTTTCACCTAAAGGTATTTTGATATGTAATCAAATATTCACCAACTTCTTTAACAAGGTAATCATGTTTCGAGTAGTTTTTGACTGTTATGAATTCTCCAACATCATCCATATTTCATATGTACCAGTCTCTTGAGAAATGTGGTGGTGGATACTGTGATCGTTCCATTGGTGGATTTGACCAATATACTTATTTTTTATCTTCTTCCACTCATCTTCCTTGGTGGCATCAAGGTGGAATTATTATTTTCAATGGGATCAAATATGTCCTTTTAATTAATTAGATCTTTTATTTGAGACTTCCAAATGGTGTAGTACATAGAAATCTAAATGATCATCCCTCCATTGAATTTATAATCTATAAATAATTGTGCATTATTTTGAAAAATATAGTGTACCTATGAGTCTTGAATGGTCAAAATGGAGGAATAAACTCCTTTATTATTAAAATTAGATTTTTATTGAGGGAGATATTATAAAATCAATATCAATGGCCGATATAGATTGATAATGTTGCAGAAACATGGCATTGATGTATTGTGTTAAAGAAAATACTAAAATCTCAATGGAAATGTCACCGACACTAGAGAAGAGTAGTCTTCTATAGAAAATGGGGTACTGCAGGAATGTGAATTTTAATCAAACTTTGATCAAGTTAAGGGAGCTTGTTTTAACTCCATTTTTGGTACTGTTTGAGCTGTTGGAATCGACATAACATTAAATTTCAGAATATATATTTAAATCATAAATCAGAGCGACTCGAATTTTATGATCACCGAGAAATATCATTCACATACTACTATTTTACCAAAATGGATCTAATACCACTTGTTGTGTTTCACTAATCACTAATGAAGAATAGTTATGGGAGAAAAAAATCATTTATTTAATTATGATTTTTTTAAATCCCTCCCTATGCATCTATCTCTCTCATATATAGCTCTCATGGAACTCTAATATAATAGTGCTCTATTGAATCACTTTTTTATAAACAATGAGCACTCTAGAACATATGTATCTCATGAATTCGGGAGACTCCCCAAGGCCCCCTTATATATGCATGATTTGAGGAGTATATGTTTGACACAACTCCCCCCCCCCAATCCCACAAATCTCTGAATTTGAACATGGAAACCCCCCTACAACTTTGATAAATACCATGGATTCCAAAAGAACAGTTGTTTCTCATATAGAATATACAACAACCTAAATGGAAGTCTTCAATGGTTTGTGTGGTTGGTTCACCAACCACAAACCAAGGCAGTTTAAAATTATATCCATCACCAGGTTTTGGGGTTTTTGAACTTGGGAAGAAAGGTGAAATAGAAAAATCCCTAATTTTATGACTCTAGAGAAAACACAATAATATCTAAGTATTGTTTTTTCTGGAAGGTAGTATAAAAATGAGAGGTTATTCCCCTTGTTTTTAAAAAAACCACTGGGTTAGAACTGGATCCTCCAACTCTATTCTATACAAATTAATGTGTTATATTGATAGAACTCATTTCCTATCATAGATAGTTCTTAGTCATCTATTTATATTTGGTGGATATCGACTCCTAGACTATAGAGAAGGACTCTATAAGAGCTTGTGAAAGGTAGTGTATGAATACCTCCACCTTGAATATGCACATGTCATTGATGAGGAAACTTTCACCAAGGTTTGAAAAAATACATTCTATTTTGATCTCTAATATAAACTGAGAGTATGTCCAAAAAATATATTATGTATATCCATTTACAATAAGTGGTTAATTTTAAAAAAAATTCCCTTATTATACACTCCATGCATGTTGAAGTGTGGATCTATATGATACATCAATATGGGTTTATCCGTACTTATAAGAGTCAGACCTCCATTTTTTGTTCGTTATTTAAAAATATCATATTTTTTTTCTAATATAAAGAGTGGGGATCAAAGGAGTAAAACCAAGGATTCTTTGGGATGGAAACAACATAATTTTTGTTTCTTGGTACTTGACCAGCATGCGAGTGAAGTGGGTGGGATCCTTCCTACATCATTCATGCATGTATCATGCTACAAGTTACAAATTGAAATTATAAATAAAATAATATAAAATATGTTTTTCATAAAACTAAAATTAAAATAAGGGGATCATGGTGATATATGTCTAATTTCATCCCCATGGAATAGAATTTTGGTATACCTTAATCATATTTTGTAATGATTTATCCACTTAATTATTAATCTATTATGATTTGGATATCAGTGATGTGATACCGAAACGTGTTTAATTTTAACTATAATTTTTAATTTTTTTTATATGTAGTGTTTGTTGGAAGTAATGCCCATACTGTCAAGAGGCCATAGTATTGGAATGTGTCTGGGGGTGAAGATGTTCAGATGGGTAGTAGCACACGAGGCTTATTAGCCTCATTATTCCACTACCGGATTGAATAGATTTTCACTGATCCACTTCCCTCTACCCCAGCCTTTATATTATTATTAATCTCACATGACACCATACATATTTAAAAAAATTAAAAAATTATAATTAAAATTAAAATGGTTCATATATTAAACTACTACAACTAAATTAATCGGGTTCAAGGTTTGGTAAAAATTGATTGAGTTCAACTGGGTTTAGTAGGATTTTGATTAGTATAAAACATAATCAAGTAAAAAGTTTTATAGATCAAAAATATTTTGTACCCAACTAGATTTCATCCCCATATATGACAAAAATCATTCTTGAACAATTTACAACCACATATAAAAAAGTGATTGCCTTCACTCTACACTGAAAATTGGATCTGGGATATCATCCTTCCAAGAATGATTATATGGATCATTCAGATCTATTTTTATCACAATATATCATCATTCATGCCTAAATTAAACATTAAAATGGAATATTCTTCCTTTTTTATTTTCCCATCCTTATTAAAGATCTCATATAGAAAATCATACCAACATATTTACATATAGATGAATACAATCCCATTTAAACAAATAGTTTCATATCATCATTATAATCATGATGATGATGATGATTATTATTATTATGTGGATTGAGTAGTGGTTGAGTGATACTCACCCACAACCTCCACATCCTAGTAACTCCATTTTAAATCTAGACCATTATGATTTTTTCAAGTCACTATGAAGCTACTATAGCTGGGGGAATATGGATAGGCCTTATAGTAATACACTATTGTGGTTTCACTATAGCTACAATATTGAAAGGCCATCATAGTGATACAATAGTGACACACTATTGAAAGATAATACTGAGATACTGTTTGTTACTATAGCATTGACTTTCGGGGGTTTGTATCAGTTGGGGATGAACTTTTGGGTTTCTGGTTAACTTTAATAAATGGAAGTAGGTTAATCCTTGGGGGTGAAGGTTATAAGAGTAGTTAAAGATAGTAAGGTCCATTCTCAATGATGTTTTTTCATTGAACATAATGAATAAATCATTAAAATGTAATGAAGATTGAATGTCTCGTGATATATCCAAATAAATAATAGAAATAATCATAGAACCTAAGAGAGGATATTTTAGTTTAAATTTTTAATTAAATTAAAACATTAAATTAATTTGGTCTCGAGTAAATTATCCAAATAAAATTTTCATCTTACGAAAATAGTTAGAGTTATATGTTTACTTCATTATGAGGACGCAAGGATAGAATCCCTCTATAGGTGATCTACACATGCTCTTTGATCTCGAAACTCCTTCAATGGAACTTCAGGTGTTAACATGGTTGTAAAGATCATATTATATCTCTCAACTTTGATTGTAACTGAATACATTAGTTTAAAGGACTAATTATGGTTCTTGATATTTCAAACTCTAGAGGGTGGATGGGATTTAAGAAACTCTCAGGCTAGAAAGTAGAAATCCTACAATGTTCTCAATTCAAGGGAGATATTTAGGGATAGAATTTTTTCTTCAAAATGAATGAATCTCACTAGTATGTTTTCATAGAAATGATATAATCAGGTATATATAGAGATGGTTTAGTGAGTTGGTATTTTCAAATAAGCCCTTAGATAATCTCATAATCCATAGTGAACCTTGTATCTAAATAGTAATAATATTATTATTATTTCTTTAAAGTGAACACGACTCACAAATAATATAAATAACAATAAATAAATTAATATTTATTTATACGATATTGAGTATAACATTTTCATTACTAGGCCACATACCCATCCTGTCCATCTTCATTGACATTTACCTAATATCAACTAATAAATATATTTTTCATTTAATAAATAAATAAATATTATATTCCCAATATTTCAAATAAATATTTGTTTTATTACTCATGTAACTAAATAAATATTTATTTTACAAGAATTCTTATTTATTAAATTGTGAAAAAATATAGTGATAAATAAATATATATTATCTTAAATTTTTAAAAAAAAAATTTATTTAATATTAAAAACATACATAAATGTTGACATGATAAATTCAATCAGTAATCCAACTATTACAAAAACGTTTTTAACTAAGATCAAAAGATATACTAAGCGTGTGACTCTCTAGGATTATTTCTTAGTTTTATTCGGTGGTATTTATTATAATTCAATATCTGGGTCTAGAAACATATAATGGAACCCAAGAGTTATTATCTAATGTTGTAATGATGATAACCACATATGAATACTCATAGTGTAATATTATCCAATTTTATAGATATCTCATCAAGACGAATTCATACCCATGTCATCAACTTATATGATTGATATTTCATTACATGAATATATTAAATGAACCCATAAATACACCATGACCTTGAATTTTAGTTCAACAGTTTAATTCTAATCAAAGGGTTGGGATATCATCATCCATAAATATAGAAGTGATAAATACTTTATTGACTTATTCTTTAATAACATATCATTCATGATGAACCAAACATATCATACATCTCCATGAATATATGGTGTGACAATTTTTTGTAATATATTGAATTACATGAGTCATGATATGTATTAATAATAATATTAAAGTATAAGGATCATTACACACATTCATAGAAATGAATATCCAATGACCCATAAACAAGTTGAATTCTAACAAGCAGGGCTGTCCACATAATCTCTTATCTTGAAGATTACCATGTGAAAAGTTCATGAGATAAAGTCTCTTATGCTTATGAGAGTCCAACAAATTTTATTCTTCATAATTTTTTTCTAATCAGATGATGTCATATGAAAATTTGACTAATTTTTTAGAATATCATCATATCACTCCAAGGTTCTCATCATAACATGAAACTGCTATGACATTTTAATGTGATATATAATATTGGGCATTATCACATTAATATTACATATAAGAACAATTTAAAGGAGATATTCCATAAAGACATATTTATATATGATATAATTATGGGATGTATTTCATCTTGCATGTATATTATGATTTTCATGCATTGGGTATATTATTTCATGTGCGTGAGACACCCAAATCCATTCCCCACCTAATCTATCATTAAATATAATTGTTTAATATTTATATAAAACATATAGGGAGTAAATACATATGATTCATGAACAGGACGTGGCATTTATACATGAATTTTAACACATGAGAAAATGAATAAAACACCCAAAAGTGTCCTCAGGTTTTATATAAACTCTACAGGAATATGATGGCCTTGTGTGTGGATATCCAGCCAAAAAATACTAGGTATCGAAAGGGCCAACGAGCCTGTACCTAAGTGGTAAGGGATACTTCTTGGCATCCAAGAGACCCAGGTTCAATACCTGGTGGAGGCGAATTTCTGATTTACTGTAGTAGTTACTATTTGGTACTGTAGTAGCCAGAACTATTCACCCATTTTGGGCCTTCAGGCCACCGATTTGGCCCTACAGGTCTCCAGGGCCTTTGGGTCATCTAAGGCCATTGGGACACAGGTTCTTCGGGCCATGTAGACCATGAAGTAGCCCTGTTCACACAAAATAGGCCACATAAGAGGACAAGAGCAACAATAGTGCATCCACCAGAAGAAGAGCTAACCGGATTGGGAGAATGAGAGGGTATGGCAGGCGCCATCGGGACCAGGCACCGTGTAGCTTTGTACAAGGCAATTCTAGCCGACCAGAAATGTATGGTGGGGTGATAGGTGATCAATGAAGCAGAATCTATGGAGCGGTAGTTCAAGTGGGCTGGGCCTACGGGTCATGTATTGGGCATGGTATGCCTCTGGGCCTTCGGGTCATGTATTGCTGGTCAGTTGGGCCTTGTGCCTTGGTCTTACGGGTCATGTACGAGTTCCCCTTCAACCCTTAATAGCGGGATTATCCATTATAAAAATAAAAAAAGGACTTCGGGCCATTCGGGCTTGGCATAGAAACCTCTCTTTTACCTTCCTCCATTTCATATAGAGGTACTAGCATACAATGGAGAAAAGTTAAAACCCAACCAAATTTTGGATGATTCATTTTAGAATGTGGATACCTATGGATTTGGGCTGATTTTTTCCACTATTTTGATCTCTCTCAATCCCATGTGATAATGTTCAAATATGATGTAGTGAATTCATCATTTTTTGGTACAACTATGCAATATTTCTTCATTTTAGAAATTTACAAAGTTTTATATTATCTTTTAAGGAGACCATCATACAAGGGTTTCTTAATCACATCCTCTTGATCTAATAAATTTTATTCGACTCTAAATAACCCTTCACTAGTATCAAATCAATCCACGATTAATTTTTATGAAACATGCAATGAAATGAAGAAGAAAACTAAAAAATAGAGTTGTGTTTTAATTTTCAGGAAAATTAGTTTATGAAAATAGATTAACATTGTATATAAGGGATATGTAAAGGTAACTAAGGTGTTAACTTTACAAAGATGGTATATGTAAAGGTATCTAGGCCATTATCATTACACATATCAATTGTGTAAGGGAAACAAGGAATTTTTTTTATGTGAAGTGGTTTTGGTAAGGGTCATTTTGTCTTTCCCTTTATATATATCAGTCTATATAAAGGTCACTACCGCTTACCCTTATGAGTATATGTATTTCCCACCAACATTTACACATATAGTATTTTCATAAAGGCTGAACTGAGTTACCTTTATGCAATTAAGGATTTGTGTTTATCTCATTTTCCCCATAGACTATGTAAGGGTTATGTGATACTTACCCTTTTTAGAGTGGTTGTATAATGTTAATGTGGTTTTTTAAAGATTTACATATATGTGTAATTTTATTTACACATACACTGATATTTCACATAAAGATAAGTCCTTCTGTAATCTTACACGACTTATTCTACTTGAGGTCCATGAACATCAACCCTTTGTGTGGTCTTTATAAGTATCTTACCATTATGGAGAGTGTTTGCATATGCATAAAGGGGGGAAACCCTTATAGAGGAATGGGTTGCTATGTAAGGGAAAATATAAATTAATTAAGAATTTTGTTTTTAAACATTAAAGGGTTTATAAAAATTTTTATAAATAATTATAAAATATTTATTGGGAATATTCAATTTATAAAGAGTTTATAAACAAATTATTTAATTATAAATAGTTTCTAGTTAATTAAAGATATTTTTTTGAGAAATTTTATTAAGAAATATTAAATGTTAATATTTGAAAAAACTTTTACCAAATTATATTTAAATTATTATGATATAGAAAAAAATGTTTTTAGTAAGAGTCATCAAATTTTTTTAAGGGGTTAAAAATTGTGAAATAAATCCCGAATAAAAAACGTTTATATTCAAATTATGAATTGGTCATAATTAATTATTTTGAATTTTTCAAAATAAAAGGTGGTCGTTATTTTTATATTATTTAAGACACACTAAATTATTTTTAATGCTTTATATGATCAAGGATTTAATAATAATTAAGTATATGATATTTTCTAACATCCCCAACCCAGAGGCCACTAAATAGTACCCTGAGCAGAGTCTCCACATGACCTCATGCATGCCTCCCAGTACACAACCCAAAAACATAGGGAACTCAATTGATTAAACTCATACTAATGCTCACTATCAGATCCAACTCACCCTAACTGTGATCATTGAGTCCTACCAACCCGAAACTCTGATCATGTCACCAACCAAACACTTGACCTTTATGATTCTCTCCACCATCATCCATTATTTGGAACCACACTATTGGTGAAAGACTACAAGAATCTATATTCGACTCCTACATCATACCTGATGTGTTCCCAACTCACCATGCCGGAAAATCCATATGGACTTCTCCCTAAACAGGCCTCCATCCTTTCGATTAATGTTTCCTGGGAGGTCATTCCTACTTTATACATTCATGGACTAAAATAAAATTGACCTCACTCAAATAAAAATTCATTTCCGAATGGAATTTTCTGCTGCAATATCAAACTAGAGGTGAGTCACTCTCACCATACCCTTTCCTATTTTCCACCTCAAGTTAGACCGTCCCCGACTAGATTGTCCCAGAACACCCATCTTTAATTGATGGAATGCTACCCTATTTCACCTTCCGAAGTCACTTTCTAACTAAAATACTATCATTGTCATCCAATGCACTCTCTGAGGCCATTCCTTGACTTCTAGTATAATTCTACCATCATGGTATCACTACCTTCCAAGCCATCATTGGGATTCACCCCCATAATCAACATTCCCAATAGGAACCCCTACCGTTCATACACTAACTAAATAAGGATAAGATAACACTCCAACACACTCAAAAGTTTTAAATATACTTATCATCCCAATACATCCACCAAAGGTTATTGACCACTCTCCACATTTATCCCTTGATCCAAGCCAAGTCATGTTGTTCCTTGTTGACTCATCCTCGAACACTTAACTTCACCATTGACATGACACTACATCACATGTCCAAGGTTCATTAAAACTTCAAGACATTCGAATACCACCCATGGAAACTTAACTTAATTTACTTATTATTTTCATTTTTATTATTGAATACAACCTCTCTTTACACGAATTTTTGTTACATCTCACCATTCCCTTTGATGACTAGACATGGGAATCTCAATTTTCTTTTAGAAAAACCTTGAACCTAAAGCTAATTCTTGGCCCAATCATCCACCGTAATCAAGGACCACATGGAATCACTAAGAGACCCAACGTACACCTCACATTATCCTCACTGGAATCCTGGTGTCACTACATCAAATAATAATATCCTCTCTTCACATCCAAGATTGACATATCACTCCCCACCTTTTTAGTGTCCTTACCATTTCTCTCGATGAGGAATTCCAACCACATAGATTACACTCGATCATGAGTTGAACCCCAAAATTCAACATGGCTATCTATCTTTACCTTGAATAATAAAATGATTATTACATAGTTCATATTCTCGGTTTCTGTGAATGGAATCCATGACATTTGCCGAAACCCACTCCATCCCAAGGACCTCACCTGAAACCATCGATGTTGTAAATCCCATCATTCAACTCCACATATACCACTCCCATGAGAGTAAAATACATGATGTACTTCAACCTACCGAAAAAACTTCAATTCTATTAGTGTAAATCTAGTTCCTTTCAACATACTTGGGATGATGTCAAGATGTTATGAATAATAATCAAAAGCTAAAGTACACTAAGAAGTTGTAGAATAACACCACCACAAACTTATCCATTATTGATGTCACCTTGTACTATGTGACACTATGAACTCCCCAGGATCTCAGGCTTCCCTTCCACACACATGTCATCAGCAAATAACCACGACCACCCATGAATTATTTCCAAACAAGAATCACCAACAATCCATGACCATCCTCCAAGAATCAGTGAACCAAAATTTCCTGTGGAACTCGTCCACCACACCACTCAAGTCCTTTTGCTACATCCATAGTAGTTAACAATAAAAACATAGTGGTACGCCAAAAAAAATAAAACCAATGGTCTCTTGCATAAGGACACTTACTACCATGGTTTCATAGAGAATGAAAGATGATTATCCTAATCGAAAACACACCTTACCCACGTGTGCTAACCATTAGACCTTATCAGATCCCTTAGGGTTTCACTCTCTCCTGTTACCAATCCTACATAACCTTTTGTTCCCACAATCCAACCATCTCCTCAGCATAAAAAAATTCCTTCTTAATCACCTTACTATTCCTCTTGGTCCATCATCCTGATCATCCCCAATTCATTATCAGTATCTCACTCAAAAAAATAATTCATACAAACAAGCTCATCCACATGACCATCCTCACCCGAAGTTTCACCTTCAAAACAGAACTATCTAACTATGATTTAGTCACCCATATCTCTTTTGATCGAAGAAGACATCATGACCCTTATTAATTGTCATACAAACAGATAATCTTGAAATTCATATGATACAAACCTTAGAAACAAGCCTTACAGCCTACCAAAAACACTTGGGTTCCTTTATGAAAGAACATGGTCACATCTATACCATTTAAAGAAACCTAATGATACTCATTATGCATCGATTCCACATCGGAATCATCACCCATGATTTATATTCAATGGAACCTGTATCACTAGGAAAGCCTCCCATGAGGTGACCCTTGATTTCCCATAAACTATCAATGCATAACCACAACATGATTCACATCACCAACCATAATTATTCCTACTTATCCATATAATACAAACCTGAATAAGGTAACACTCTCTACACCACACTGAAAAGGTAAAAAACATCCACATATTTGGCTGACCCCCAAAAAGTACTAAGAAACCCATCCGACCTTCCCCATAGGTCACTGTGAAGGATGAATGATACCAAACCCGCTAAACTGCAGTGGCTACAAGAAAGAGCCAGTGGTCCTCCCTCAAACCATACACATCAAGATACTAATAAATAAATGTTCTTGAATGACACTCTCACCCCCATTCTGATACACATTATGCCGAGCATTCCAAGAAAACATTTACTCTCAATTCCATGACAAAGGTAATTGTAAATATACATTGGAATTAAGAGCCAAACACCCTCTCTTAGGTCCAAAACATAACTAACAAGGTCCACACTCACATGTTCACCGAATCCCTGGTTCTATACTTAAGGTCCAATATGCAATACATACAGCCACGACCCGTGAGAGATTCCACATTTTCATTATTGGACAAATCCTCATGACCCAAAGGCCATAAACCTACCATGGGTGCCCTAAGAACATCTCCTATTACATATCATATCCATCAAGGCCTCAAAACCAAATACAAGGTCTCAAACTAGGTCACCATCACTTCCCTAAGCTACCCATACAAGGGTAAAATTCACAACACAAGGAATACGCATTACTCAGTTCACTCAAAAGTTCCACCTTTACACATCCTCTGATACTTAACAACACCATTTTTGATACCAAACATTCAAATTTTTAAACTCCCCATTTTAGAACATGTTATAATAATAATAATAACTCATTTACACATTTTATTAGGCAATGTTCATTAACCATTTTTCAGTCACTACTCAAACCCTTCTGTTTTAGACAATATTCCATACTTACAATTTAATAAAACCAAACATTTTAACCATGTCATAAATTTTCTTTATACACACTATTATTTAAATATTCATTTATATTATCTTCATTTACCGACTTCCAACACCATTATTAGACACCATTTTCTTCAAATTTTCCTTGGAAATAAAATGCATTCTACTCTCTATACCTCAGACACCCATCTCGTGTGTGCCTATCATGATGCATGAAACCTATATCCTTAGGTGACTAAAATGATTCATGAATTCACAACCTATTTCCATTCTAAGCATTTGCAGAATATTATTAAATAGTCACATCACACAACATGTGTATCACCCAATGAAGAAATATCATCCAACTATAACATCACACATCACTACTACAAAACTGGGTTTGTCCAGCGCTAGGGATTTAACCGAGATGATAAGGGTATATATCAAAAATATATTTCATTTCAAATAATATATTAATATATTAATATATTAATATTCATATAAATAAAATATATATATTTTTGAATATGTTTTAGATCATGTAAATTGTCATTTACAATTAATATATAATATATTAAGTGAAAATGGATTATAAAATAATTTAAATAAAAATTTTAATTAATAATTTTCTAATTAATACCTTGTATTAATAATTTAATATCAATTAGAAGATAAAAAAATAAAAAAAATTAATAAAAGATCTAAAATAAGTTTAAAACATAACTCGAACTTCAAACATCTATAACTTTTGATCCGGGTGTCTGTTTGGGCTCTACCACATATCAAATTGAAGCCTAGGACGAGATTTACTCCATTAGTGATACTGGAAAATCTATATAACATTTTAAAAGGATAAAAAAGGGCTCAGATGGCCTCCAAAACTGAGTTTTTAATCAGGGTACCCCAATTGTTTAACATTCAATGGATTTTTAGCCTCATTAATAGGGGACATAATACCATTTTTGGGTGGAGAATGAATTTATTCCTAAATATTATATTCATATTGATATTATGGTTTTGAAAATTTATCATTTCTCACAACATAATTTTATTTATAATTAAATATATGCATGTTTTCTTATATTTGAATATAATAAATCACTCATATAAATACATATATCAACATATTGTTTTAAAATGTATATTAAAATATATATAAATAAATAATTTTACAAAAATGTATTTAAAATAATGTAAAACCATATTTTACATTATAAAAATATATTTATAATATTTATATGAACATATATGTGTGTATTAATAAGAATACATATATTTATATCATTTTCTAATATATGTAAATTAATATAATATATTTAAATAAATATAAGTATATATATAATATATTTAAATAAATATAAGTATATATATATCACACACACACACACATATTTTATAAATGTATTTTAAAATAATTATATACATATGTGAATAAAAAATATGTTTGTAAATATATATATAAATAAACATAAATATCAATAAATAGACAATAAAACAATATGGTGTAGTGGAAAAGGAATTTCATCTTTGAAGGAGAGGTATAGGGTTCAAATCCAGGCAGTCATACATTAGGCTGGAAATTTGAAAATAATTGATAAAACGTAGTGGTGGGGTGAAAATATCTTATAAAGGTGGGGGAGGCACTATTAAAGGTGTTGTGGAAGTGTTGATAAGGGGTTTGGGATCATGGATGAACAAAAAATATAGGTTGTCTCCCTTTATTAGTGAAAAAAATGATGTTGAAAAGGACATTTAATAGTGCTAAAGAACATTGTTAAAGGTGCCGTTTAACTGTGTTTTTTAGCATTGTTAAAGGGGGCCTTTAATAGGTATTTTTTAGCACTGATAAAAGAATTAGAATTATGTCCCTGATCCATTTGTTATCATCTTTTTAGAAAAGATAAAAGCATATTCTATCACTAGTAAAGGACTATTTTCTATTAGTGCATTAGGAACAAAAATTCTTGCCCTGGGTGGCTTGGGTTTTCCCTCACACATGGGTTAACTACTCCCAAGAATGAGCTCATTTATAAGGCTAAACACATCCTAACATCCAATATGCCACCCCAAATAACAATACCAGAGAATCAAAACACTTTAATACCACTTTGAAACATCCTCGACCTGGTGGCCACTAAACGGTGCCCTGAGCCAAGTCTCCACATGACCTCAAGCATGCCTTTCTATAATCTATAGGTTAGCAATTAGCTGACAGTGTCTAATAAGTCAAATTAGGAGACTATACCCTCCTTACTAGAGTAAGAAACAACGAATTACAAAAGAAAAAATTGAAAAAATAAGTTATAACCAAATGGAAATGAATAAACAAACAACTCCCAAACTGGGTACAAACCATAACCAAAATAAATATTACGTGTTATGCTAAGCATGTTATGTGAACCAAAATTGAAAATAAAAACAAACTGTAGATTTCCCCAAACGGTTCTAACTCCTAGTCTGAAACCAATTCCATGTACACTACAAACCCAACTCAACTCCAAACACTACCTGAAATCATACTTATACAAACACCCATATCCCAATGGTTTCTATAAACCATTGGGATAGAGTGTTTTTCCAATGGTATTTTAAAACCATTGGGATCTAGTGCTTTAGTGTCGTCTTTCCCAATAGTTTGTGCAAACCATTGGGGTATAGGGATTTTTTCCAACAATTTTTGTAAACCATTGTTATACAGTGGGGGTATAGTAATGTTTCCCAATTGTTTTTGTAAACCATTGGTAAAGGTGATATTTACCAATGGTTTTTAACCTCATTGGGATATTTTTTTAACCAAATACACTCGATCCCCACTCCCCTTTCCCAATTCGATTGATTTTCCCTTCTAGAGCGGTGCCATATTCCTAGCTAGTGACCCCTCCTGTAACGCCTCGACACTAGTTACCAAGAGTAGGTGCATTATTATATAACATTGGCATGATTACAAGGAATAATGTCTCAAAAGACCGACCATTTTAGTAGTATTGCGAAATAGATTACATAAATGAAGTTTAACATTACAACTTGAAAAGAAAAACAATAATAATTTATTCCATTAGAAACATCCAACACTTGTAGATTATGCCTTCAAGTCCCTCATAACTAATTTCTTCATATAAAAGGAAAATAAAACATAAGAAAGTGGTGATCTCAGATGCTCATTAAGGGTAAATTATTTAGCAGAAGCTATAAAAATTTAAGGAAAGATGTGTAATAAAACAACAACCTATTTAAACATTATCTTAAAAAAATATGGAAAAAATTAAATCAAACATTACCATATATACATGAAAATGGATATTATACTAGTAGAATAATCACATGTAATAAATAATTACATAAGGGGGAATTTATAGTACTGTACTTTAATTTCTGTGTCAAGGCCTCATGCTAGGACCTATGGGCTAACTGTAAACAGACCCAAACTCGGAGAGCCTCTGTAACTGAACTCCATCCCGGAGAGCCTCTATAACTGGAGTCCATACTGGAGAGCCTTTGTAACCGGACTCCAACCTAGAGGGTCTACTATAAATGGACCCCAACCTAGAGGGCTTAATTTTACCCATCCCCAACACGTAACAACTAGTCCAATACATTCATCATAAAAAGGATGAAATATAACATAAAAACTTGTATTAAAACTAGCATACGAAATGTGAATACTTTATCCATAAACCATGAATTGTATAAAAATAAGAAATCCATAGTAAAAAATATCACAAAACTTTCAATAAAATATGGTATATTTTTATCATAATAAATCAACTTCAAACAAGTTTAAAATCCATTAAAGGATGTTGACATAGATGAAAATGACCAGTAAAATGCTTTGAGAGAGATACCCCTTTTTCATGATATTATTTTAAAATTAACACAATTTATAAAGGTAGTTATTTAAAATGTATTTTTGAATCAATGTGTCTCATACCACATTAAAACATTGTAAAGGAATTATCATTTCAAAACATTCATGTCCATATAATTAAATCCTTAAAATCATTTTAAAAACATGGACATTAATTAAAAAGGTTGAAAAAGATACATCATTAAAACATTTAGAATAATGACCGAGTTAAATAGAACCTCTAATAAAGACTTAAAATATTCCTTTTGAAATAATGTTTATAAAATATGTGTATCTATGATAATTATGTCCTAGAAAATACTTACACATGAACAATCTCAGATAATAACGAGATTGAGGAAATAGCCCTTACCTCGTTGTAATCAATCGAGTTGTATGAACAATAGTCAATAACTACCAAATGAATCGTAGAATATCATGAATATAAATAGGAACATGATAATACATATCAAATGGAATTATACAATACACCACATGCAATAAATAAGTGGTGAACAATAGAAATCTCACAGAATTAAAAGTGAGATAAGAATCCCATTACCACTTGTCTGACTTGACTTGCTCGTATGTTCCTTGTTCTTCCAGAATAATAAAATTAAGTTAATTTATTTTTGATTAATAATAATTTTATGTTTATTATTCCTTTTATATCACTTATTACATTTCTATAACAATTATTTAATTATTTGAGTTCATATCGGAAATTTTGTCGATGTTCAAAACTTGAGTCAAAAATGAACTTGTTATAACTATAAATTGTCCATATGGTCAAAATTATATTATCTATAGAATGATATTACTCATTTAGATTTCATATATATCATATAGTTCAAGTATATATATGTATTTATAATAGTACATAACATTTTGAGAAAGAAATGTAATTCACCGTTCATTGAGACCGTAAGACGTACGTACGCTTAAACTCTACTTTCATTTCTATTTTGTATTTTAATGGAATTAAAACATAATGATAGATAGATATATTATAATTCCAGTATAATATCATATATATTATTATTAAATCCATACTTTATATGTCCCACATAAGTCAATAACGAGTCATATCACATTGAGGGAGCGGTAGTCTGCACTTCGTCAAATGAAATTATCGCGTTTTACCCATAATGGAAACCATAACGGTATGATATAAATGAAAAATATAGAAGCACCAAATAAAATATAAAAATAATATATATATCATATATAAATATAATTCCATATTAATGGCCCCCATGAGAGGTGGTAGGAGGTAATTGAACAATCATCGTTTCGTGAGGCGTTAGTTTGCCGACACCATAAGCAGTATGTTCTTCAACCATTAGTTGGAGGTGTGTGTAAGTGTAGTATGAATAATTTTCATAACAACATCCTAGTATATTTATGATACTGTTTTTTTCATAAATGAAAGAAATAAAAAGTGTTTATGCGGGTTGGAGAAGTAAAATAAAACAAAATAAAATAAAATAATTTAAGAGAACCTGTTACCTTTAATTTCGGTTACTTCCATTTGTTTGAACCAAAAACACTTTTTGATGTGAATTTTGCGTAAAGTAAGGTTTCTAGGTTTAATATATGGATCTTGAGAGATTATTTGGGAAGGGTTTGGGTGAGCCAAGTGGCTTGAGAGGTGTGTGGAATCGTTTATAAATGGTGTCTATTTATAAGGGGGAGGAGGGGCTCTTTAGGAATGTGTGAAAATATTATTTTAATATATATTTATATTCGGTTTATGAAGGTCCAAAACTAACTAAAGTCAAAGATAATATGACTAATGGTTGAAATAAAATCATCTAATAAGAATTGGATAGCTTTTGGATATTGTTTTAATAATAATAATCTTATTTATTTAAATCATTTACTAATGAGGTAAATACTACATCATTATTGTGTCATAAATAATTTAATTTATTTGATGTATAAAAATTATAAAAAAAATACCAAAATTTTTGAAATCTTATTATATTTCCAATTAATATTTATAGTTTAAAATATGACTTATAGAACCCCATGTAAAAGTTGATTTACTAAAAGATATTTTTTATGTCATTTTTTCCTTTACTTTAATTTAATTAAAATAAAGTGTCATTATCATTCATAAGTGGCTCCATGGGATCCCAAAATTAACACAAGGATTCCCTGGGTCGGCCATGACTCATCCAATAAGGTTAGGACAAATGTTAAGGTAATTTTGTATTATTGTAATATTCTTTTTACCATGAATTACCCCATTTACCTTTAACCGAGGTAAATAAAAGGAAAAAGTTACTATTCAACAAAAATTATATTCATCTTATTGAACTAAATTGTAATTAAAGAGATTAACCGTGTCTCTTATATTTTTGAAATTCATCTCATAGAAGTGGTAAAATTATGTTGTATTTAAATTTTTAAATGCTCATATGAGGTGGGTAAAAGACGGTAAAAAGTTCAATAAAATTTACAAATATGTAAACTTATTTTAAAATGGATCCAATGAATTATATTGCACTTATATTGGTATTATGTATCTATTTTACCTAAAATAATTTTAAATAAAATAAATAATTATTTAAATAAAAAGTCGGTTTTAACCAATAACTTAGTGTTTTTCACAATTCATCCAAAATTGAATGTTTTCAGAAAAATACTAAAATTTCACCCTAAAATAATTTTGATATACTAAATTAAAAAATTGAGTCTATTTTACCAAATTCAAAAGATATAAGTTTTATTTATTAATTTAAAATTAATTCTCGTTGTCAAAACCAAAAAGCGTGTTTTTAAGAAATAATAACTAACAAAAGATTGATACTTTTTTAGGTTCAATTTCAAAGTGAAATTATTTACAATGAATAAAATTGGATTAAATGGTAAAAATATAATCTATTTTTACTTCCAAACTTTTAAAATTAATAATTTAACACTAAAAATTATTTAGATTAAAAATTTGTTTTCAGTTAAAATATAATACTTTCACTATTGACCCAAATATGAAAGTTAATAGAAAAATACCAAAAATTTATTGAAACTAAATTCTTATGTACTGGTT